>CAJUYH010002703.1:0-38048 GCA_910591685.1 Galerucella tenella
ATAAAATCCTCTAGACAAATTTCAAAATCATCCAGATAATTTTTAAACTCTAGATAATTTTCTTGATAATTCTTAAAATCATCTAGATAATTCTAAAATTTATCTAGAGGATTTGAAATATTATCTAGATGATTTTTAAAATCAAAATAATATTTGAAATCCTCTGGATTAATTTTAAAATCATCTAGATAATATTTCAAATCCTCTAGACGAATTTCGAAACCATCCAAATAAATTTTATAATCTAGATAATTTTCTAGATAATTCTGAAAATCATCTAGATGATTTTCAAAATCATCTAGATAATTTTCTAGATAATTTTCAAAATTATCTAGATCATCCGGATCATTCAAATAATCTACATCATCCAAATTATCTGAATTATCAAATCTGAATTGTCCCCGTTATCGAAATTACCCAAATTATTTTAATAATGCAAATTATCTAGTAGATAGATAATTTCTGGAATTATCTAAATAGTTTCCAAAATTATCTAGATAATTGCCAAAATTATCTAAATGTTCCATGGAATTATCTAGATAGTTTTGATAATCATGCTAATTTTGGAAACATTATCTAGATCATCCGGATCATCCAAATCACCTAACATGGACTGTTCCATATATATATGAATAGATAGATAGATAAATAATCTAGATAATCTGTTCAAAATTATGATGACTTTTAAAATTATCTAGAATCATTAGAATTATCTAGATAATTTTTGCAGTTATCCAGATAATTTTAAAAATCACGATAATTTTGAAAATAGTATCTAAATTATCCGGATTACCTAAAGCATATAAATTATGCAAATTATCTGAATTATCAAAAACATATATATATGAATACACAGATATTTTTGATGATCCGAGATAATTTAAATAATTCCGATAATAAAAATAATTGAGATTTGATATTTCAGATACTTTGGATGATCTAGCTGATTTATATAATTCGGATAATGTAGATAATTTCTAAAATTATCCAGAAAATTATCTGGATGATTTTGAAATACGTCTAGAGGATCTAAAATATTATCTAGATGATTTTAAAATTTATCTGGAGGATTTTAAATATTATTTCGATTTCAAAAATCATCTAGATAATATTTAAAATCCTCTAGATAAATTCTAAAATCATCTAGATAATATTTAAAATCCTCTGGACAAATTTTAAAATCATCCAGATAATTTTTAAAATCTAGATACTTTTCTAGATAATTTTTAAAATCTAGATAATTTTCTTGATAATTTTTAAAATCATCTAGATAATTTTAAAATTTATCTAGAGGATTTTAAATATTATCTAGATTATTTTTAAAATCGAAATAATATTTAAAATCCTCTAGATTAATTTTAAAATCATCCAGATAATTTTTAAAATCTAGAATTATCATTCCATTATACTGAATTCTATTTTATCGACGTTATCATTCTGCGCGGAACAGTTGTCAGAGGGTACAGATACCACTTGAGTAGAGATATTAGCGGATGACATGTCACGAGTACAGATGTCACAGTGGAACAGAAAAAGTGTGTACGAGTGGTGTATTACCATACTGTGCAGCCGTTTATATAAATGTGATTGGATTACACTGCGGTGAAGTGTGAACAGCTTACTGCAGAGCTAGGGATACCAACTTATTCGTTGGGTAACCGCAAGCATCTGCCGTAAGTGGCGCTGTATATGTTGTTGTGTATAGTTAGCATGCCGACACTATCCGCTCACAACCTGGCATCTCTGGAGAGTATGATAGACACCGAAAATACACCATCAGCAAGCAACAGCTGATACCGTTGAAATGACAGAGTGCGGTTGAAAAAGTGTAGAATGTCAGATGGAACTTGATTAATGAAAAAACTATACAGTATATAAACACATGTAAAAGGTGCGTAAGTAAAGATATTCTACAAAATGAGTTCTACAAAAAATAATGGCGGGACTACTGGCGATGGACTGGATGATTTAGGTATACCTGGTCAAGTGTCGCTTCGAGACGCTTTAACGAGCTGTACAGATCCACTAAAAGCAATAGAAGAATTTCAGGTAAGTATATTCTGCATAATGTATCTAATCACAAGTGTATCACTCCAAAATAGCCAAATTACAATTAATAATTTGAATTCTTATAGTTGGAAAATGGCGTATTATTACCTTCACTTCGTCCCATGCTGCCATTACTTGATCTTCATGGTGTTCGTAGGCTTGATTTTCATGCCTCAGTTTTGGAAGAGTTGCGTGATAAATTAGTTAAACGCATCAATGAAATCGGTGCTGAACGAAATGAAAGTAAAAGTAGTGGATCTGGAGATAAAAGACTGAAGGATATGTTATCAAAAAGTTTTTCAGCTGTGCGAGTAGCGGCTTTACGACCTGTAGTAATGTGCATTTTGCGAAATACTCCACATATAGACGATAAATATTTGCGAGTGCTTGTCCGAGAAAAAGAATTATACAATAGTGCTGAAACCGAAGTTAAACGACAAATATGGAAGGACAATCAGAGTTTATTTGGTGATGAAGTCTCGCCATTATTTTCCAAATATATTATTGAAAAGGAACTAGTTCTATTCGATCATACGAATTTAAATAGTTTATTTTTTTCACCATCGCCAAAAGTCCGACGACAGGGTGAAGTAGTACAAAAATTAGCTCACATGATTGGGCAAAGTGTAAAACTTTATGATATGGTGTTACAATTCTTGCGGACACTCTTTCTACGAACAAAAAACATTCATTATTGTACATTGCGCGCTGAATTGTTGATGGCATTGCACGATTTAGAAGTTCAAGACATTATCTCAGTTGATCCATGTCACAAATTCACATGGTGCTTGGATGCTTGTATAAGAGAGAAGAATGTAGATGTCAAACGCTCGCGTGAACTTCAAGGTTTCCTCGACAGTATAAAGGTAAATTGTTGCATATATCCAAATTAATACCTATGTAATTTATCTGTTTTTTTTACAGAGAGGCCAAGAACAAGTTTTGGGTGATTTGAGTATGACTTTGTGCGATCCATATGCGGTAAATTTCCTTGCGAGTAGTGCAATAAAAATAGCACTTCATTTAATCAACGGTGAATCTTTACCACGTGAGAATGCCGTCTTAGTTTTACTATTACGAATGCTTGCACTCGGACTCTCCGCTTGGCAAATGATTGATTCACAAGACTTCAAAGAACCCAAATTGGACAGTCAAGTTGTAACAAAATTCCTACCGGCATTGATGTCACTAATGGTTGATGATCAAATCCGTCAATTAAATTGCAAATTGCCGCCAGATGAAAGAGAAAGTGCGATAGCAATTATTGAACATTCGGGGCCGCCACCGGATGCATGTCAAGCTTATTCTCAATTGTCAGGTGTGGCGGCGGTTATTTCAATGTATTATGCGTTACATGTGGGTGGTGGAACTGCCGGTGCTGGTGCAAGTACAGTTGGTGGCGCTGGAAGTGTCGGGGGACTTGGGACTGGTGCTGGGAAATCACGCAGTGATGCACGTGGTCTTATGAGAGTTCTTGCGACATTACCAAATTGTCAAGCACAACGTGCATTTGAGGATCCATTTCTGCATACACTCGTATCACTCTTAATTGTTAATATGGCGGAGGAATTTTCCAACGAGTCTTTTTGCACTGTAATATTTGATGAATTTTTCCTCGCTGGTTTAAGCAGAGATAATGTTACAAGACATTTGTTAAAGTTGTTATGGTATATATATCCAAAATTGCCACCAACAAGGTTACAATCATTAATGAAAGCTATCCAACCCACCAGTCAGGTAAATATAAATTGACATTGTTTTATCAATTACTTTTAAGAAAACTAATTGAGTTTCTTCATTCTTTCATAAATTAGCATAACGAAGCTGTCCACAATCTCTATGAATTGTTGAGAGAGCGAATTGGTAATAGAACTACTGAGGAAATGAATCAGGATAAATCTGGACTCGATGGTCCAACGTCATCACTTGCACCTACATCTAAAATGTCTACTTAATTACCAACTGAATGCATATGAACAACTTGCACAAGCTATATGGTACAATATAGGATTTATTGGATAAAGTTACATATTAGAATAAAATTTAACTAAAAATAAATAATACAAACGTTATTTAATCACTATTATCATCCACATCAGAATAATTTAATTTCAGTGGCGTTGTTCGAGAATTTATTAAATAATCTAAATACATCGAGTCCAATTTGTATGCCATTAAAATCATCGACATATACATAGTGGCTTTTTGTGTTAATAATAATGATTTAAGTGACGGATCAATGATACCGAGCATTTTAATAATTATTAAACCAACAAGGGTCCATTCAGCAGTTCGAAATACAATATTTGTCGCTGATAAATCGAATGTATTGATTAATGTTTTTACTGTTATAATGTTATCAGCATTATAAGAGTATTGCATGTGTTCGGGACCACTTAAAGCATGTAATAAATCTGGGAGCACTTTATTCAGTTTGTCGAGGAAAATACGACGACGTAAACCACGAGGATTGTGGGCATCTGTGAGAGGAATAATAAGTTCTGTGTCTTCTATTTGATCGTTCTTTGTCGTGTTACTATCGGGTATCTTTATATTTGTTTTGGCTTCATAGAATCCTCGTACCTTTATCTCTATATTTTTCGCCTCTTCTTTCAACACTGAATAATGTGGTGCAGGCGCCAAATCATCCAATTGAATTGTCGATGAGCGCTCTTCGGTTGCTTCTTGCAATTGAATATGATTAAGTTTACGACACAACGTCATATATCTGTCTTGGCGTGTTACATTATCGATAATTTCTTGTCTATCTGTTTGGTCGCCGTAAAGAAGATTAATTGTGTCATGGGTTATCCATTCTGTGAAGCTTTGTTCTATTCGTGTTGTTAATGTTTCGAGTGAGACTGTTGGTTTTGTTTTTTCTCGTATTTTCATTGTGGAAATACTTTTACGAGAGCGTTCAATTGGTTTTACAATGGGTACTGACGGTGATGATGTTTTCATGGATTTCATATGCATTGGAACAGAATTTGATGTAAGATTTTCTGGCTGCGACAATTTGCAATCAGCACCGGACACTGACATAGTAATAGATGGTTTTGGTAATGAAACATCTTTAGCCAAGGGAAAATATAAGGTTGTACAGTCGCCATCTTCGTTTATTTGTATTTTTTCGTCACTTAATGAAACTGAACTTGGCTTGTCGTTTGGTGTGTGACGTTCAAATGAATGCATTTGTTTTATTGTATCTTCTTTCGATTGTGTAGCGACCTTCTTTCGGTTCTCAGGTGGTACCAGTAAAACATTATTATCGTCATCGGAGAGTTCTATACCCATTATATTAACTTCAACACCTGGCGGACTTTTCGTTCTTTGTTTGCATCTTGATAAAATCGTAAATTTTGGAATCTCTTCTTCATTCCTTAACCAAAGTGGACTAGTCAGCATTTGAATTATGATGTGATCCATTGCCACGTAACATGAATAACTGCAGAAATTTTTAACTTTTTCAATGTCATACACTTTATTCCTCAATGTTGATATTTGATATTTCTTATTTACAATTTTTGTCAACTGATTATTACAGAGGGCATATCCACAGAGTTTTACGATTGCTCGTTCTTCAATTATGTCCTCCATGTGTGTACGATTAATTAGGCCAAGCTAAAATGACAAAAGACCGTCGTGAAAAAGGATTCAGGAAAAACGATAAAATTAGAACTTACACTTTGGAGTAACCATTCAACTTCGACATTCGGCTCTAAGAGTCGCTCTACAATTTTAAGAGCTTCTGCATCACATTCTGCTTTTTTCTTAAGTAAAATAACGGTTGGGATATTTCTGCAAACCAATATTTAATAAAAATTAAATACGATACAATGTAAAATTGTGAAAAATGAAGATATGAATTCATAATTTGTAATAATTCACCTGGCAGCTTTTGCAGCTTTAATTCTATTAGCACGACGGATTCGTTGAATTTTTGTTGCTCTATCATTCATTATTATTCATGAAAAATAAAAATGATCTATAATTGATTGTTTATAGTCAATACAACAGTTGACACTTGAAAGCACGAAGTCCTCGAAGAGCTCTTTTTTCTTTTTTTAATTGAGGTTAACAAATTTGCATCATGCGTCGTGGCGGACACCACAGAGAGGGCATGACAGTAGGGTATTGCGCGGCGGAACTTGTTCGCGTCAATAAATTTTTACTTCAATCTATTATTGCAAGACAAAATCAACATTCATCTAATTCGGTTGTATTCAGTATACATATACCAATAAATTTTCATGTAATCATGTCATTAATAAGATCACTGTGGGAGTGCACATTTAGTCCAAGATTGTTTAAAGTTCAAGAGACTACCTGGGTAAGTGACACAATGAATGTTCCCACCAGAAAATTTTGATGTCATGGAATGTTATTACCCAATTTTCAGAAATCTTATGAACCAAATAGTTTTGAGCGATGGAGCGATTATGTAATAACTTCAGTAAGTATTGGAAAATAAATAGAAATATTCTAGTTATGATGCAAAATTTTTTTTATACTAGTTTGCAGCAATATGGTCAATAAGTCTTCATGCATTGCCATTTATTGCAACATTAATGTATCGACGAAGCAATTCGTTGGTTGAAAATGCTTATACTGTTTCGAAATTGGTTGCTGGTGCTGGAGCAATTATAATTGCATCATTAGCCATGAGAGGATGCGCTCGTGTCAGTAATCCCACGTATTCAAAGTTTATGAAAACATTGAATAAAGCACGACATGCCTATAATCATGAATCTAAGCAGAATCTTTCAAAATATGATTTTGAATTTTGGGCCTGGCCTGCGGACTTTCGAATCGTTTCATTGGAGAGGTAATATCACTATTTGTTTCATGTTTTGTTTTCATAATGGTTATTATAGTCCTAATGAATATTTTTGTTCACAGACCCGATGGCAGAGCGAGAATTATGATGGAGACAAGATCTAGCAGTATAACGAGACGTGGCCATGAAGATTTAATTTTTGCTGTGCCTTGTGAAATTATTTCATATATTATTGCCAATACAGTTGCAATCAAACTCATGTATCCTGGTAGTATGACACTCGTTAACATGGCAATGAGTAAGTTGATTATTTTAGATACACTTTTTTTTTATTTGCATAACAATAAACTATTCGTTCGTGTATCTTTTAACGTACAGAATCAGCAATACTGCAAGGAAGAATTGATCTCCTTGACATTGGTGGACAACGATCGAAATTAATAACTCACAGTAACCTCGAAATCGACACAATGTTCATCGATCGTCGTCACAAGTAATGTAAAAAATTGCAACTCATTCATAATCGTGACACAAAATTAATTATCGTCACATTTGCCTTAGACGATCAGCAAATGGTCATATTCTCGTGATAACATGCGAGGGCAATTGTGGATTTTACGAAGTGGGACTCATGTCAACACCATTGTGCAAAGGATACTCTGTTTTGGGATGGAATCATCCTGGTTTTGGTGGGAGTACCGTAAGTATTAATTACTTTCTATAATGTTAATTTATTTAAAACCACGTAATTTATAAATGTTTTTACGGTAATTTCTGATAATTAATAACTAGGGTTCACCGTTCCCTGAAGCGGAAATTAATGGCGTTGAGGCAGTGATTAGATACGCAATTGAGAAATTAGAATTCCCTGAAGAACGAATAATCATTTATGGTTGGAGCATCGGTGGATTTACTGCCACGTGGGGAGCAATGAATAATCCAAATATTCATGGATTAGTACTGGATGCTACGTTCGATGACGTTCTTCCACTTGCAACAGCACGAATGCCCAAAGTTATTGAAGGCATTGTACGAAATGTCATCAGAAAATATTTGAATTTGCATGTTTCCGAGCAGCTGAAGAGGTTAAATATATTTTCTTTGTATTCATTTATGAATTATTTATATGCGGCTATTGAATTAATATTGATAATGTGAAACATGTTGAGTGTAGGTATGATGGACGTGTTCTTTTGATACGACGAACAGATGATGAAATAATGTGTACACCTAGCAGTAATATTTCGGACAATCGAGCGAATGTATTACTTATTAAATTATTGTCATATCGATATCCCAAACTGTTTGCTGATTGTCGAGAATGTATGGAAATTTTGACACAATATCTCAACAGTCCACATGATGTAAGTGGAAATTCTACGGAATCTTTGGCATCAAGAACAGAGAGTAAGTGCTGTTAATGAAATATGTAAAAAATTAGTCGTAAATTAATTTTAATTGGCAATTTGTTTTGTTTTTCTTGTCCAAGGACTTTTTAGTAACGGTTTTCGACTCGATGAAACAATGTGTGCAGATATGATTAGATATAATCTGAATGAAAATGATGGAAACGTCTCTTATCCCTCGAATCTAGGAGAGAAATGTGATTTAATTGCGAAACAACAGCTTGTTATTTATCTCGTATGTTTTGTCATGGATATTAATATTGTTTTATTCTAATTTTGTTAGAATTTGTTTATGATTACTAAATGATGCAATTTTATTTTGTAGGCAAATAAATATATGGAGGATCAATCGTCCCAGCATTGCACTCCACTAATCGCCGAGTTATTTCATCCTGGTTGGGATCCACGAAGTTTATTGCAGATAAAATCTATGTAAAAAGATTCATTTTGAATTGTGATGACGTGATATTTTTTTATCGAGGGAAAACGACAATTTCTTGTTTTAAGAAATTGTATTTCTCAAAAACATTTCTATCCCTTCTTTTCTTTTCTTCAATATGTCAGGAAAAATAGTTATTTATGTCAATATAAAAAGAGAATGGTTAATCATAGTTTTACAATTAATCAAACGGGCAGCACTTGAGATGAATCTTGGAACAGTTTTCATGAAATTGTTTTTTATCTACATAAAATATTAAAAACAGTGACAAGTATTTAAATATTTTGATAATTCCATGAAGGAGACACTTCGCTAACATGTCCAAACAAAAATATTGAAGTTTGAGCTGCGCTGATGTCTCCCCTATTGACTTTTGTTTTCATTTATTTTCCATTCCACATTCATATATGCTGTAAATCGCATTCTTTGACACCATAATTAAACGAAAATAAAATAGTGATCACTCATATTAACACAAACAAACATACTGTGTAACATTCATGACAACACTTTTTTAATGATTAAATTTGAATTGTGCCTTTTTGAAATTACGTATTGTGCAGTCGATCCAGAACACTTTTCAACGAATTTTTAGCGTCTAAGAATGGATCAACAACGTTTGCTCTGCTTGGCTTTATTGGTCGCTCGATGAAAATTTTTAAAACACTCTTTGTCGATGATGGGAAGTAATTGCGTTGACTGACATTTTCCAAAGCTTTAAAACAACCCTCAAGATTCCAGTCTATTTTTCCCATGCTCTTGTCTTCACTCTAAAATAACAATTAATGACAATTGATAAGCCTACGTAAAATTATATTATTGGGTATTAAATTTACCTTCAAAAGTCCCAAATTAATTAGCAAATTATTATTAACAGATGACATTTCATCTTTTGCTACGGCATAGTCAAACAATTCTGAATATAAACCATCTGTCAATCGTTCAGCCTCAATTCGCACATCTGAATATCCACTTCCGCATAAAGAAGAAACTTTCATAATAATCGACAGTAAACTTCCGGTATATCCAGAGATTTCCGAATTATCGTTGCTGCAAAGGTTCTACAAATAAACGAAAGAGAAAAAATTTTACGATCATTTTATATCTTTCAATTGACTTCTCTTACTAACGTACCCTTGCATGCTCTAGAAATTGTGCCACCTTGTGACCCTGCAACAAAAGAAGATTTTCTCCAGTTGGCGCTTTTAAAAATTCTTTAACAACAATTGGTCTTTTTGGCTTTTGAAAAGTTGGTGATGAGTATATTTCTTCATTTTTTCCATTATTTTCACTGTTATCCTTATCATAATTCTCATCGTCGTTATCCTTATCTTCTCCATCGTCATCATTTTCTGATTCATCCTCACCGCCCGCGTCACTTTCATCATCAGTGGCATCTTCATCTAAAGTTCCCAATGATTCAATTCTCCCAGAGTTAATTAATGTTTCTTTCAATTCTTTCCGACCAGCATCACCAAAGAAATTTCCATCAAGCTGTAAACTACTTAATTCAGTTTTGTCTGCCATCGCACGAGCCAGAGGATTAGCTGCTGCTGCTTTAATTTCATTGAATGTCAAGTTAACTTCAATTAATGATGTATTGTTTCCCTCAATGCCTAAAGCCTCAGCAATTAATAGAGCGCCTTTAGTTTTCAATAAACAATCGCCAAGATTTAAATATTCCAATGAAGGAAAATTTGGGAGAACATTTGCAATAGCTACGGCACCTTTGGGGCCAACTGTATTATCATTAAGATTTAGAATTCTCAAGCCGCAATTGACGGAGAGTCCATCGGCCAGAGCTGCTATACCTGGATGGTAAATACCATTCTGTGGCATCACAACTTCCTCAAGAGTTCCAATTTTTTTGAATACACCGGCGAGTGCAGCTGCACCCTCGTTTTCCAAACGATTCCTCCCTGCAATGAAAACACGCAATGCCAAGGGCTTTGACTCCGTTGAACTGTTGTCGTAACAATCGTGTAAAGCTTTCGCCAACATTTTTCCGCCTGATATACCAAGCCCATTATTATTTAATCGCAATTCATATAAAGTATAACATGTTCTTGAGCTCAAAAGTGCAGCGAGACCTTGAACGCCAATAGGTCCAAATGCATTATCACTGAGATTTAATTCGCTTAATTGGGCATTGGCAGCGTTCAAACCACTACCAAGATACTGTAAGGCCTTGGGAATTTCTGTTTTCATTCTACCGGTGAACATGTCCTTCCACAGAGCGCGTTTCAAATTACTTCCATGAGTTGTCAATGCCTCAGAAATGGCTTTTGCTGCATCTGGACCCAGAGTATTACCCTCAAGATCCAGATAATCCAAGCGTGGACATGTTTTAATGGCGTCGCAAACTTCTTGTGCTAATAACGAATATGACAGCAAGATTCATAAATATGTATGAAGAGTTTATTACTGATGATTATTGGGATGTGGTTAAAAAAAAGTTATAAATTACTCACCATCCTCTTTCGAATTGAGTTTAAGAGATTTTCCTGAGAAGGACACACCAATATCATTATCGTTAGCATTACCTTCGTTCAGCAGCTCAGTAATTTTGGAAAAATTAAACGACATATCGTGACTTTCTTGCTATCTCCTTTTTGAGGTTGAATAGATATAAGTATAACTATATAGTTAGATTTTAGAAGATATTTTTCGATAAATTAAAATTCTAATACTTGTCTGAGTTTATTATTGATGGAGGTTCATATCAATTTTTTTTACTTATTGCAAAATTATCGTTGTAAATAAGGACGCTCGGGACGCCTAAACTCAAACGTATAACCTCTTTTTTTGCAAAGCGGGAAACGAATCGGTTGATGGGGCTATTTGGACGATGTGTTTATATTATATTTTTTTCGAATGATTTTCAGCATTGCCAATATATAGCGAGTAAAATGAAAGTTTATCAGCTTTTTTGTGCGCATAACTTCAGGACACTGCATTTCAACCAAGCTGACCGTATCTTGTCTACGCGATACGTGCTGCAATTGGCTAGTCTTGAATTACCGCGAATGTTTATTCCGATTCGAAATTGACGAACTCTTTATCATTAAAAATAATTAATTGACAATTAACTATACATTTAATAAATACATATAATGAATATAGTATGAATGATAATGAAATCTGGACAATATCTAAATATGTATATAACAATAAGTTTCTTATACTCATGTGGCGATTTAAGTGACAGCTAGCGGTAAGAAATAAAAGTAACGTAATAATGGCGTTCACGTCTCTCTCATCATATCGAATACGCCAAATAAAGAGTTGACCGAGTTTTTCATTTCTATGGGTACACATGTGTCAGTGATTTAGGTAAGATTTATGAATAAGTGAGTATTATTTATCTGCTGAAAGTTCAATTGTCGTGCGAATAAAACCCGCAAGTAATGATCATTATTGGCTTTCCTCTTCTGTATTCAACGTATCAGTACACACCGCATACTTGATTTGGACTACCACCGAATAAGGCGCATGTTTCTTCCTCTGCGATTCATTCAACTCTGCGTTTCATTTATTAATATTCCACAAATGTAATTATCGATAATTGGAAGGATCCTTTGATAATGTTGTGTGGCGAGGACATTGGGAAACATTTATTGTAACATAACACTTGGAGTTGATGGACACTAACAATCATGCTTATTTTTTTTTTGTTTTTTCATCATCTACAATAATATCATAATTTATTTCATTCATTTCCAATTTAATCTGTTTCATCTGTATATGGAAAAATATATACATTCTTGTATAAATTTTGTAAATAGTCTCGTATATCATTAATGCACGGTCCTTGAACCTTGAAAGTCCTACATTCCGCGTCAACAACAATATATAACATTTTGTCACATCAATTGCATCGCTCGACAATATAATGAATGGATTTTCCGCTGGTATTTTCGTCTAACCGTTAAATGTTCATTTCAAGTGAGTGGCGTGAAGGATGTGATTTTATTTCCGTCCATTAAAATATATTATTTACATCATCTAGATACAATTTTTCGTTTATTACTCGTGTCGAATAATTTTGCACAATGAGTCTGTGTGTATTTTATCTTTATAAGTGAATAGATGAATAAATAATTGAATAGAAAACATAACCTTATTGTTGAGTAAGTAAAAAAAGATGAGAAGAGTCAATCATGTTAAATTGTAAATAAACAAATTTTCTTGCTTTCAGATATCTTATGTATCTCATATTTAAGACCTGGTTTTAACTTTGACTGAGCATATTGGAAATCAAATAACTTGCCAAGTCAACGGAACAGAAGGAGGTACCTCAAATGTCATAAATAAAATATATTTATCTATTTTACGGTATTATGATAAAAAAACATGTTAAAGAAAGAAAAAAAGGCAATTTGTACGGGATTGGTGAAAAAAAGCATTGAAAAATGAGCGAGTGGGAGGAATAATGTATGATCACGTTGAAGTAGAGAATGAAGCGTTTTCCAAGTCTCTTGGTTTAGACATTCTATATTTAGACGAGAGACCGGACTCTATATGCTGCTGTTTCAGTAACACAGTCGTGCAGTGCTGTGCCGAGAGTAGAAAGAGAAAGAGAGATCCAGTGCGGCTTCCTGCCTCGATCTTTGTAGATCTCACACTCATTATTTTTTATCTATTCGATGGACCATTGCCAAATGTGTTGTATCTAAGTACCACGGATAATTTTTTTTATTCACACACACCGCAGTGTCTATTAATTCATGCTTTTCTTTTCACTTCTTTTTTTTTATTTCTAAGTGCGAAATTTTTTGCCAAACTCATTTTTAGCATCGAAAAGAGGTTCGAGTAATATACATTCGTTTCGAGTTAGAACTAACAGCAAACACGATTAATATTAATGAAGAAAAAAAAGTCAATGATCAAACGTTGATAAATTAATAAGTAACGAAAAGTAGTAATTGCAATAACTTTTGAGTGGTTGCAGTTTTTTATTTTTTTTTTATTGTTGCAGTAGACAATGGTGGTGGTGGCTGGTGATGATGGCCACGAAACCCCGATGTGTGTCGTGACGAAAGAAAAAAATTGGTCAAATCTAACACTGACTGGTAAGTGCAGAATTGATAAGAAAAAATGAAAAAACATAATAACAATACAATATGATCGGGAATAATGGGACTAATAATGGATCATTGTTCAGTAAGTTTGTCTGAAACATTTTGTAAAATTTAATTTCCATTCTTGTTTTCACACTTTTTTTTAGACATGGAAAGATTTGCAAATTTACATCTTCAAAACCATCAAGTACAATTCTCACCCATCATGACCGAAAAATTGGTGATTGTCGGTGAAAAATCAAAGTTTGATGCCGAATTATTTAATGAATCAATGAATTTACTGAAGATCCTGAGATTTGGTCCCAAATCAACAGTCCGTGAAATAAAATACGCCATTTCTTCATGCTCACCGGATTGCCCAGCACTCGACAGTTTTCGCATTTATATCTATGAAAATTCATCACGCGAATCATTAGAATTAATCGGCGACAATAAAACAATAGATGAATTCAATTTGCATTTGAATGCATTCACGAAATTTAAAATTCGCATAGAACGAGTCAGGAAGGAAGATGAAACTGAACATCAACGTGTCTGTAAAAATGATATATACGTTCAAATTCAAATTACAAATGCAAGTGCGTCACGTGTAAAAAAAGAATTTAATAAAATATTGTTCGTGAGTGAAACAACCACAGTGCGTCATTTGATTGATAATTTGCAAGAAGAAATAGTATTCTATGGTTACAAACATGAGAATATAATTCTTCATTATCGTAAAATAAAAATAACTATAGATGACGCAACTAAAACATTAAAAGATATGGGATTTGATTTTTCGGACTGTGACGTTCTAACAATAGATATGAGCGATGAAGATTCATCGAGTCACTCACGTAGAAGATTGGCGGTGAATATAGCGGGTGATGATAATATGGAAACGCCAGGTCCGTGGAATTCTGGCGAATGTATCGAAACACAAGCTGAGGATTGGGTGCGGGCAGATAAAAAAAAGTTAACGAACATATTAATGACCCCAGATGAAGAATATGGACCACGTGAGTCTCCTGATACCGAAACAAAACCTGAAACAATTTACGTTGGTCTTATCAATCAAGCGATGACGTGTTATCTCAACAGTTTACTTCAAGCGCTGTATATGACACCAGAATTTCGTAATGCTCTTTACAATTGGGAGTATGTTAATGGTTCAGAAAAGGATGCAGCCAACAGTATCCCATATCAATTGCAAAAGCTCTTTTTAAATCTTCAAACGTCAAAAAAAAATGCCGTTGAAACGACATCGTTAACGAAAAGTTTTGGATGGGATTCAACGGAAGCATGGCAACAACACGATATCCAAGAATTATGTAGAGTTATGTTCGATGCATTGGAACAAAAATTCAAGAATACCCAACAGGCCGATTTAATTAATCGATTGTACGAGGGGAAGATGATTGATTATGTGAAATGTTTGGAGTGTGGGACAGAAAAATCACGCGAGGATACATTTCTTGATATTCCATTGCCGGTAAAACCATTTGGTAGCGCTGTAGCGTACAACAGCGTTGAAGAAGCTCTACGTGCGTTTGTACAGCCGGAAACACTCGACGGTGTTAATCAATATTTTTGCGAAACATGTAATAAAAAATGTGACGCCCACAAAGGCCTGAAGTTTACCAAATTCCCCTATATATTGACATTACACCTGAAACGTTTTGATTTTGATTACAATACATTTCATCGCATTAAATTGAATGATAAAGTAACATTTCCTGATATATTAAATGTCAATTCGTTGATACCATCGTCAACGGAAAATCAAGAGTCACCGTCCACCGAGGAAGACGCTGGAACAGGAATAAAGTGCGATGACAGTTCAACAACAGATAGTGGCCATCTGGACGAATGTTTACCATGTGATAATGGAATAAGCACGAGCGAGAATACCATTACAAATAATGAACACGACGACGATGAGGGCATTTATATAAGCAATTGTCCATCGACATCTAGTATTCATAGTCAAGAGAATGAACGCAGTCGAAGTAATCGTGACGATTGCAGTTTTTATAAATACGATTTATTTTCAATTATGATTCACAGTGGGAGTGCAAGTGGCGGTCATTATTATGCTTACATTAAAGATTTTCGAACAAAACAATGGTTGTGTTTCAATGATCAAAATGTATCGCCAATAACGTACGAAGATATCGAAAAAACATATGGCGGTGGACCAAATCGGGCGTTCTACAGTGGTGCTTACAGTACAAGTACGAATGCCTACATGTTAATGTATCGGCAAATTAATTATGAGCGTAATTCTTCTCCGATGCGGGTTGATGAATTCCCGAAACATATACAAACCCTGTTGAAACTAATGAGAGCGCAGGAAGAAAAAAAAAATCACGAACGTACACAACAAATGTGTCAAATTCGCGTGTATTATTTTAATCGGATCGAAAAAATGTTGTGTTCAACGAAAATATTTCCAATACACGAGGACTTATTGTCGGATACTGTTGAGAGGGTTTGTACAACGTTTCGTCTTGAGAACGTTGTAAGTTCGGATCAATGTCGACTAGTTACTTACGATCCAATGTGTGACGTTATTGAATGTAGCCATGATGGACGTGAAAATGAGACAATTGGCTCAATTATTCAAACGGGAAGTACATATCAATCGAATCGTTCGAAAGCACATTATATGTTATTGGATATCAGGAGAGGAGATGAAAAATTTAAGGTATATAATCCAGGCGAAATAAGTACAACGGTATTTGTTGCAGATGTTAGTGCCAAGAAAATTATTGACGGCCCATATATTGTTCGTGTACCACACACAATGTTGGTGACGGATTACAAAGAAACTCTGAGTGAATATATTCACTTTTATCCCCAACAAATACGGTTGAACGGAAATATTGTTAGAGGGACGCGTAAAGTTGATACGCATGAAGGTCAATTGCAAACTGAGGGTTTTTACAATGGCTGCAACGTATTTGTGGAGAAGCGACTAGAGGCAGATATAACAAAACTATTTCGTGACACGACACCAAAGTCCATGGTTAATTTGTATGAGAACATGGTTATGATGCATGTATATTTGCCAGATACAAGTGAAAGGTATATGAAAAACTATAATATACCATCGTGGGAGAGTCACCAAACGGAAAAGGAATCAGATAAATTGAGTGGTAGTACGACATTATCGAATAGTGATTCGAACATTGAGAAAACTGATGTAGAGTCAATGGCGCAGAAAACGCATGATGATGACGCGGTTGGGGAAAATGAGGAGTGGCAGGAACAAAGTAATAGTGAGGACAGCAGTTTGAGCGACAGCGATAGAACTTTAGTCGGTGACGCGTCAGAAGACGATGATTTTGTCGGCTCAGCGGCAAATGTTGATCAAGAATTGTATTCACCAACTGCGGGCGACGATAAATATAATGATGAGAGTATTTCTGAAGATTTCCTGAGAGTCGGTGAAAAGTATGGCGATCCTGTTGAACGAATAAAAATTTATGTGCATAAAAATATAGGATGGATCGCATTGAAAAAACATTTAGAGCCAATATTGAAAGTTCCGGTAAAATATTTCAAAATATCACGACGTCTAGCTGAAAACAATGATAGAAATGGGGGTGATATTAATACTCCAACGGGCAGTTTTTCGGATGGTGAGATATTAACTATTAAATTGTGTCGTGCAATTCGTGATGGTGATTTCACAATGAAATTATATTTACTTAGGCTCAAACATACTTTTGCAATAAATCATGAATGGCTTTGCGAATTTATGGTATTTGAAAGTTCAACAGTAGCACAAATAAAGCGTGAACTAATTGTGGAATTGAAGAAAAATCATAATATCGACATACCGTACGAAAGATTGCGATTGTTGAAAAAACATACGGAAGTACCAGGAACAATTCTACTTGATGATATGACAATTGAGAGTTTTATGAAAATCGATAAAGATCTTGATGATCGTAGTAGCGGCGAATTCTTCGTTCGAGAATTACCAGTAAAAGAGACTGTAACGAGCCCAAGTCAAATGGTTTTGTTTGCATGGAGATATTATCCTGCGACAGCTAGTTGGAACGATGAATTGCAGGAAATTGTACTTGATACTCGATCAGTGATGGAAGTTAAAACTAAGGTATGCATAAATGATTTATTATTTCTATTAGTGAAGTTATTATAATTTGCTAAAACAATGTTATTTTAGTTGTCAGAATTATCGGGTATTCCTCTGGACAGAGTGACATTTACCGAAGGCCGTTGGCCAGACGATTCGCAATATGATTTGCAACGTAGACAAGAGTATTTGAATAATTGGGTACAACAGTCTGATGACGAGTGGTCGTCATTGTTTGAAATTGTCAGAATTATATTCTACAGGTGATTTAAATTATTTTTTTTTTTAAATGAAATCTCATTCTCTTTTACATTATATCTTTATTTATATAATTATTTTTACTCATTTATTCCATCTTTTTGTGTTTTTATAGAGATAGCATAGAGGATAATACTATGAATGTCCTGAAAGTTGAATCTCATCCGGAATATGTTCCAAAACATCGAGGC
Organism: Galerucella tenella; assembly: GCA_910591685.1. Lineage (NCBI taxonomy): Eukaryota > Metazoa > Arthropoda > Insecta > Coleoptera > Chrysomelidae > Galerucella > Galerucella tenella. Next base: position 18,286 of record CAJUYH010002703.1, read on the forward strand.
TCGCGGGCGCGATTACATGATCCAAGTTGGAGTCCACGACGTGAACGGGCGTTGAAAATATTTGTGGATGATAAATGATCGAATGATGGTGTGATAATTGTTGATAAACAAGATGAAAAGCAGGCATAAATAAAATTTATGTAGGCAATAATCGCGTTCGATGCATAAAAAAATTATGAAAGTGGTAAAAACGAAAACAAAAAAAAATATTGGACAACAAATCTAGACATTGGTTTTTAGTGTCGAATTCGAAGCATTAAGCTTCGGTATACGATTTTTTTGTCCTCATTTATGAGTGAATAAGAAAAAAAAGAAATCCCATCCCCAATGTTTTTTTTTCGTGTTTAAATTCAGTGTCAGCTGTTTTATTTCATCCTCCTGCATTTAGTTTTCATAAATTTAAACTTGGCATTCATTATCTAAAATCGAGCTTACATATTTAATGAACAATACAATGACGTAAAGGCAAATACAAAATCAATCAATAAAATAGAAACTTGCGAATAGTTTAATGAGGAAAAAGAAGAGATACATAAATGAAGTTATTAACGAAATGTGAGATGCCAATTGCTCTAATTATTCTTGGACGGATTTAGGATAAAAAGTAAATAAATTAAAAAGTGGAGAACGAACAACGCAAAAATATTTGGGCTGATAGCGATCATATAAGGATTCACTTTGTATCATACGCTGTAGTTATGGAAAGAAATTATATTTATAACTATCAACTAAAATAACATAAATATCATCAGCACAATTGAACTGCCTTCGATTGTGTAGTGCATTGAAAGAAAAGGAGATACGATTGAAAATCATCAAATATATTTTGTTTTACGCTGCCCAATGTGCTAATAACCTGCTTTTACTGCAGTGAGATAAAAATTTTGTAGACATGTATTTTTTAAGATTCAATATTATGTTTTTTTTTCATCCTTTCCAATTTTCACTGTTGATTGCAACAATAAAACGAATTGCAGAAAGGAAAATGTATAAAACGAAACTCGTAAATGCAATCATGTAGCAAAATTAAATTAATAATTCAATATCGTTTTAAGTCTCAAAATGTTTTACGTTAAATGAAAAATGAAAATGATATACACCATATATTCTACTATATTTCATTTACGTCAAATATTATATTAAATAATAATCATTTCGGATGCAGTTTCGCGTGTGAACTATCATTTTTTCTTCTTGTTTATTTAATTAACAAACAAAAAAACGAGTAAAATAAATAAATAGTGTGCTATCTTTCATTGTACATGCTTGCGCCTTCAAGTGCGATTGTGTGCAAAATATTTATTATACAAATATATGGTATGTTGAAAAAGAAAAAAAAAAAATAAAAAGTAGTGCAATTTTATTGCGAATTTAATTTTATATAGAAGAAGAATCGCGATGATTTTTTTAGATGGAGAAATCAATTTATTATTATTATTATTATTATTATTATTATTATTATTATTATGTCAATTGAGGATAAAAAAAAGGCAATTATGTTTTTGATGTGAGAAATTTATGTTTTTATTTTATGTACAGTTTTCATTAATTTCCACACATTTACAACAGAAAAAAATTTTCGTGTATTCAATTTACTTGTGCATGGAATGCATACGGAGAAAATGATACGAAATGATATAAGAGCAGATATAGTTTCATGGTTTACATGGATAATTCATTCAAAGTCTTATTTAATATACATTTTTTTGTGTAGTAAATTTTCGTTTTTCGAGTTACACAAGCTCTCATCATTCATTTTTAATCTTTCTTCAAGTAACAATTATTATTTTTTCCGTATTTGTTTCGCTTTTGTTTTTGTTGATTTGACCATTGGATATTTTCAAAGAAGCAAAAAATATTGAAGGTATATTAATTAAAATAATTTTGGCAAGGGTGTACAGTAACGAGTATTATGGGAGTATCATTGAGTTCGCGGCTAATTCTTTTTTGTAAAATAAACGAACAAACAAGTTGATTATCTGACGAGATATCTGATTCAATGACTATTTGTTATTACATTTCATTGTTCGCTATACATGCAAACTTTTTCTCCCTTTTTTCATTCATTCTCGCATAAATAGATATGTATAATAATATTTTTGTTTCTTTTTACACAAATTATGAATATTATAAAATCGCGACAATAAAATATATATACACGCGCGTATTCTTTTTTTTTTTCAATCATTATTTATTTTTTGTACATGATTTATATTCGTGGCGAGAGTTTATCTCATTAATTCAATGGGCATTGTTGATTAAATAAAAAAATAAAATGAAAAGTATTTTTACACATCGACTTAAGAGTGGACATTGAATGATGATTATTGTAACGATTGTTTCGTTGCGTTTAGCAGATACAGGGATCTTTAAAATAATCGCCATAACGCTTTTACGTGTGAACGATCGGAAAAGAAATAATATATGAAATAAAAGAAAAATAAAGATCAACAAAGAGAAAAAAATAGGGGTCGCCGCCAGTACATATCTATATCTTGGTTTGATATCTCTCGAGGTCTTTCGGCCGCTCGTATATTTACATATATAATTTATACATCCCGGTACGAAAACGTAAAGTTGTTAAGGGCGGGACACATCGCGAAAGGAAGGAAGAAAAAAACAACGTGAAAAAACGAGAGGGAAAGACAAAAAGAAAGAGAAAGACCCCTGATACCACTTTTTATGGCGGAATCATTATATCTGTTCAGTTTGAAAATTCATGAGGAATCTTATTTCATTTTTACTCCTCACATTTTGCAACTCTTCATCCACATACAGATCCTCATATATATATATATATATATATACATATATATGTATACAGGGTGGCTGAAAAGTCTCGCACCACGGGATTATTTTTGATACGGATAATTTGCTATCTGCAATTGATAATTGAAACGGATGACATTTGCTTTAAAATATGCAGAATAAGGTCACATTCATCGTCCTAGAATTTCATAACTTTTCGTTTATCCGTTTCAAAGATAATCCCTTGGCGCGAGACTTTTCAGCCACCCTGTATATATATATCACAATCATTTTTAAAGTTATCACATAATATAATTACCATTCACTCATATAAATTACATTAATTTAAATCTTTTTTTTTGTTTCTAAATATACAAATTGCATTACACGTAATCAATTGATTACTTTGTTTTGACTTTGTTAACATTTACTAAAATGTACATGAAAAAAAAAAAAAAAAAATCTTATACAAAGTCAGCGAAGACATTGATGCATCTTTTTTTTCATACTCTTATAAATTATTCTTCTTTAACGTTGATTTCGCGCAGATATCCAATCTTTATATCTTTATAATTAGATAGTTGCGAATGCGATAAGCTGCCGTGTCACGGAATACCTTTGCGGTCAATAATCTTATGGTACACCTCGAAGATAAAAAAAAAAGTGAAATCGACAAGGAAGAAAAGGGATATATAGAAGGAAAGAAGAATATTCTCGTGGAGTTTTTTTCGGCTAAATAATGCAGCACGAAAGGACTCGCCACCGCCCTCCACCTTTACTCCGCCTTCCTCTTTCTATTTTTCACTATAGACTTTACCTTCATCTTCCCTTGTCTCCCCGTCGTCGCCACCATCTCCTCGCCTCTCTCACTCCCTGCATTGTAACCGCGAGGGTGCAATTAATTACTGCGTGGCCGCGAGGTACCGAGCATTGTTGCATCTGTTCCGCCCGGTGATCCCGTACCGTTCTCTCTTGCCCGCTCGCCACATTGGCATTTTACACATATACACACACACGCACACACACACACATTTTACTACTATACAAGCTTAATACTTGTACGCATGTACAGTAAGAACATGTACACCCATAGTGTGTTGTTATCCCTTGGCTCTTTCGAGTCTGTTGATAAATTAAACTGCGTGTAAGTATTGCAAGTTTGTGGCGGCTCCACCGTCGGTAACCTTTCAGCTGCAGCCTCCTACACAATACCACGAGAGGCGCCAACATCGAAAACAGCAAATCCGACCACGAACCGAGTAGAGACGAAGGCTCGTTCTCACTTGGCTGCTATCGCTCTACGAACACACACGCTTACACTACATCTGTAGCAACTCGTATACACAAACACACCACACACGTGCAATTCTTTTTTTGAGCAATAATTTCGTTATCATTCCGTAATTGTGAATAAATATATATATTGGCTTGTTATTTAATGTGTTGTTAATATAATCATTTACTACATAACAACCAAAAGTTGACTTTGCAATGCGCACTATTACACACGCGAGCAGAAAACTCTGTTGCTTATGTTTCATCTAGAAATGGTACCAGAGTGAGTTTAATGATGTCTCGAGGGAGCATAAAAGCTGTACAGCCACAGGAAGAAATTGCTGGGTATTTTTTTGTTTCACTTTTTTGTCCATATTTGTGAGATCGAATAAAAAGTGACGGAGGACATAAGAAAAAAAAAGAAATTATAAATAAAATAAAAAAATAAAAACACGCTTTTGTAAGAAATATAAGTAATAACTCTGATAAATTATCTCACAATTATGGGACAACTGAAGCAGCAAAATAATACCATATATTTTCCCGTATATGTGTTTGGTAAATTTATATGATGATTTTCTTTTGCGATGAAATGAAAGACGCAATAACCAGTTCTTTTGCCCTCATGTTCGTGTCGTTTCCATTGTTGCGTGCATGCCGTGAAGAAAGTAAGATAAAGCGAGTAAGGTATATGGAGATAGAAGGAGCGAGAGAGAAATGGGACGTTAAAGATTTGCGCGGTCGTTGAACAAGGACTGTGCATATGAGTGCATAAATGTAAGAGTGTAAGAGAGATAGTAAAGGAACAAAAGCAGAAAATAAAAAAAAAAAAAGAGGTGGCTTACGGGCACACGGAGCGGACGTCGAATTACGAAACACCTGTTCCACGAAATAACTTCATCTACAGTGCATTCGTACTGTGAATTGGAGGCCCTTTGGCTTCTGGCTATCCTTTCTTCAATGCAAAAATGAAACAATGAAATAGCGAGAGGAAGACGGAGTTGGTGAAAATTACTCTTGATTCTCCTATGTTGTGTGCGCACTTAAATAAAACAAAACAAAACTGAACGAATGAAAAATAACATGAAAAGAATCAGACTTGATTTACCGACCGAAACGTCGAATCAAAAAGAATATGGGTGAGATGTGGGTGAATTGGGCAGGGTTGAGAGTTAAAGGAGGAGACGACGAGATTTTCAGCTGATTTCATGGTGTATTAAAAAAAAAATATTGCACCAATCGATTGTGCTCTGATTCGAAACTCCAGATGATTTTAAAATGTGAGATAGAAAAAATACAGTCGCTGCGCTACACTCTCGCTCTTTTCAGGGTATATTATTACCGAGTATTATTACTATTATGTATGAGGATGGATACTCGTTGATGTGTATTGCCCTCATTGAATTTAGTCCTATGTAGTAGAAATTCATCTAGACATTTAGTCATTTGAAATTTCTTTCTTGCTGCTTATTTCTTTATAACTATTATTATTATTGTGATTATGTTTGAGAGAGGTGTATGTTTCTTCACAATTTTTTATTCTCCCTTATATATTTTATCATGCGACAGCGCCATACTATGTCTCCATCATTTAAATTGCTCACTTGAACGATGCATGATTATAATGATAAGCCAAGAGACAGAACTGGTTTTTTTTTAAACGAGCAACTTGTTTTACAAGAATTCTTTTTTCCATTTTTCCCGCCCTCATTTGACCTTCAAAATCTCACGCAATCCCACGTACTTATACACTATAATCTCACAGAATACAAAACCGAATAATTATAATATCAACGGAATTGTTCAACACTCGTCATGTGTTTGTTTAATCTATTTTTGTTTATCACACGATCAAATATAATCTGACGGCGTTGTCGTTTCATTAATGGCTGCCAACCGGTATTGCAGTGGCTCTTGAATCACTTGATGACATGACGCCACTGTTGTAGACGCAATTGTTGTTGTGGGTAATGTCACAACTGTTGACTGTTGATTAGCAGAATTTGAACTGAGATCACTGTAATATGCACTACTTGGCGCACTACTTAGAAATGGTCCATCTAATTCAACGTCACTTCCCGTATAACCAGTATTCTGATATGATGGATTAACATCGCTTGCATTTTTGCTATTTCGTAGCGTTTGAAGATGATGATGATGATGATGATGGTGGTGGCTTTGGTGATTTTGATTCTGATTCGGTGGAATTGGCGTTGTTGGACCATTCTCATACATCTCATAATCCGGTTCTTGTAACCTAAAAAAATTAACAAAATTATTGAAGCATTAAAAATGTAAAATAATAAAAAAATATTTTAATAATACTGCTAATGAAATTTTTTGTTGCATATATTATTTTACCGTTGATTATGTCTACGGTCTTTCACCGTTCCATTATTTTGACTGTCTTCGCTGTATCTCCGATGCAGTCTCGCAGCATCCAACTCATGATATTCGTCTTCTTCACCAGGGGTTGTTGTGCCACCACCGCCATACGTTGAACTACCACGCAATTGTAATTGTAAATCACTCGCATAACTCGCCGTTTGTGAATCCAATTCGGCATAAAGCGCCTCATCCGTTTGCATATGTGTGTAATGATTTTCAACGGGTAAATTCATTGCACAACGGTGTGGTGGTAAACTTAATGGAGTGGCAACTACACCTGCAGCACCGCCGCCTCGCCTAGAGCCGAGCCAAGACCAAACATTGTGACCTGTAATCAAACGAATAATTTTTCAATTCTGTCTTCTGTCTATTATCTCGTTATCGTTTTATTGGAAATCGTGGTTTGTTCAACTAACCAGGTGCTGGTGTGACATCGTGATAGGGCGGCAATTTATCCAATTCTAATGGCGGTCGATCTGGAATAACGGAAACTCCACCGGCCACTCCAACTGCGCCTGTACTTGGTGGCTCTTGTGGATTTGCATCTTCTACACCGACACCACAACAACTGACTAAAAATATAAGAAGAAACAATTGTACAGTTTAATACAGGAATAGAATTTTGTATTATAAGTACTTTATACTATGAAGAATACAGTCATCGTAGCCCAACAGTGTAGGTTTTGACAATCTTCGGTATATCTTTCACCACGGAAAACTAAATTTTCAATACACAATAGATACTTATCAATTTTTTGTCAAAATATTTATCAAATGGAGTGTGTAAAAATATAAAATTCATGGTCTATTTATATATACCAATATGAAAGTCAATTTCTGAATTGAGAGAAAATTAATAAAGAAAAGAAAACAGAATATTTGTCAACAAATTGATAAACATTGAAATATGTCTAGCACTAAATTCTACAAATGAATCAAAAAGAAGATAAAAATATAAAATACCAATGTTTTTTATAAATATAAAAAACGTTGTAATTGTGTACGTGTATTGCGATATGAGTTGTTCTGTACTTCAACAATGATTTTTTTAACAGAAAATATCAATAGCAAGTAAGAAAGCTTGTGAATAAAAAAAATAGGTTGGATTTCATTGATAATAGTGGGAGTGGCCATACTCAAATTTCAGCTTGTCATATTTTTCAGCCATTGAGCTGTATGATTCCCTTTCCTTTCTTTTCTCTAAGCGACTCAAAAATATACGTCATGTGTATGTTTGAATATGATGGGGTCTCATATGTATGTATATATAAACTGAAATATCGCTCTGTACAAGTCGTAAATGATGAGAGGGAAACCTCAACGAAGCTCCTGAAGTGCCAGGTGAAGCTCTGGAATCTCGATACCGTGCCAGTATAAATTTACTCATGCTTGCGTGCATATATAAAATATTCCACATACACACATATTTATTTATATATATTTGAGTTAGAATCCCTATGGTATTATGACATGAACGTGCATATGAAAAAAAGGGGCGTCCCTCTCTCCCTCAAAACTTCTGTACGTCTTCATTGTGTTCACGTCAACGAGTCGTATATGTGTCGTCCCGGATGGGATTTTATGGATCAGAGGGACCGCGCGCAAGTCTTGGGAGAATGCGCAAAAGAACATGATTATAAGAATTTTTTTTTTATTTTCACCTATGTATAGTGAATATTCTTTTATTGGAATTGAATGAAGCAAATAAAAAAAATATACGCACATAGCCATGTTTTTTTCTTTTTTTTCAAATAGAGAACGTTTCAATTATTTTTCAGAGTAAGTTAGCCTTCATTGGCTTCAACCCAATCTCGCGTCTCCTTTACGTATAACGTCCTGATATGTTCAACGACGCGTATAAAACTTCTACCGAGAGAAAGGGAATGGAAAAAAAAAAAGAAAAAACGAGACGAGATGCCGATTGCGTCATGGATGGGATAATCGGATTATCTCGTCCAACTCACAGTTATAAACGACCCCACGAGCTGTACGTTCCCTCTATATACTAAAAAAAAATTTCGTTTCTTTTATTTATCTATGACTACTTTTCCATTCTCGTTGCTTGGTATTGTGACACATAGATGTAGTTTCTACAACTGACTAGATCTAAATCATACGCACACATACGTATATCATTTCTCGTTATTAATGTTTTTATATATTCGAAGTATATTTCCAAGATTGCGAGTGAGAAATGAGACGTCCATCAACACGTTGTCGAGATCCAGGTTGAAAATATAATTGGTAGAAATTTCATATTAACATTGTGTGTCATGTGATTAATATCACCGTCACGTAAACTGATAAATGTGTGTGATAAAATGTTAAAAATAAAGAGATAGAATAAAATTGGAGAGAAATTCTGCGAAAGACCCAGTGAAATGATGATAACAATATGCAGCATTATTACGATTTTTTTAATAATGGCCACTATATTCATTTAGTAGCGTAATCCACCATTGACAAATAAATGACTAAATATAAATAAATATTCATATTTATTTATACAAAATATTGACAATATTTATAATTGGACCATTAAATATAATACCTCCTCTTATTGTAAAAAAGAAACTGTACGATGAAAGATGTTGGATAACGACTTTGCAAAAGATCACGTGCGAATTGACTAAATAAAAAATAAAAAAAATAAAAATAAACAATCACGAATAAAAGGCAAAATGTCTTCTGCCTTTTATCTTGATACGTTGACAATCTCGCAAGGGAAATCTCATGTCGATAACGTCAAAAGAAAGAGAAAAATAAATAAAAACTTAAATAAAATAGTCGCGAAGCTTCGTCGGTTGATTTGCATAAATCGCGTCGTAGGAAGAGAAGCTGAGACAGAGCACGCGAGGAGCGTCGGCCGCACGTGGAGCACGACAGAATCAGACGGAGTGAGCGAGAAACGAAGAAAAAGAAAAAGGAACCTGAAGTAACAGAGAGAAAAGAAAAGTATCGATGGTACGAGTGTCGGATAATTAATTCGGTTGACCCCCGATCTCAGTGCTGCTTGGGAGAGCTCCCTCGACCACAGTAGCCAACGATCAGTAGCATCTCAACATCAAGAGATTGTTAGAGCGTCAGCCCGCGCAAGTATAGAAAGGGACACAAACCCGATCGTATCAGTCACATAGCCAACCACCACCGCGCCGCCACGGTCGATTTCAAATCGCAAAGTTAATTAGACGCGTTTCACTGTCCCTCGTGTCGAGCGTCAGTTACATACGCTCTCTGCTCTCTCGCTCCTCTTCAACAGGTACTATATAAAAGTATATGTGTATATATAGACATTGACATTAGCTTCGTGTTGGTTGGTTGGTTGGTTGGTTGGTTGGTTGGGGCGCAGAGCGAGTCTGCTGTTTTCATTACATAAACTAATTAAACGCCAATCGATACTCTTTCGCACAACGGATCGCTTGAGGTAGAGCTACCTTGTGTACTTTTTCTTCGTGGCGTCTCATTCATATATATATATATTCCTTTGAACAATTATGTGCCTGAAGTTCGGATGGGCCTGAAGTTCGGAACGTTCAAATGAACGGTTTTCATTTAGCATCATGTGAGACGAATAAAGAATCATAACTTCATTCACAACGCAATAAGCAATTTGATTTTTTTTGCTAATGTTTTTAAAAATTGTTGTCTAATTTGTAAAAATATTTGGAACTACCCCGACTGCGCGGAACCACCCCATACCCACCCCTGTACTTTGAAAAATCATAACTTCTGTTTAAATCAGATAACCAATCTAGTCTCTTTTGCAAATATTTTGTTCTGTCATTTTTTCAAATTTGTTATTGTCAAGAACATTGCAATCTAGATGATTGCGAAGCAACAAAATATTTTGCCCTTATTAAAGAAGGTGTTTGCAATCGGCCTTTCAGAACGACATCTAAAATGACGCTTAATTATGATGCTGCGATCATAGCCAATGACGACGATTGTGATGATATGACACTTATTCCATATTTACCTTAATTATTGATGGGCGAAATTTTCTCTATTTTAGGTTCGTTTGCTTATTCTTTAGAGGAGAATAAATTTGCCTTTATCTCCCCTAATGATTTATTTGCTTTAAGGGTGGTCCAATCAACATCTGCGGAAATTCCACGAATCTTCTATTTGTCTCTGTTTACTTTTCTTCTCTATTTCGTTCATTCATTTATGTTGTTTTTTTTTACACTTTTTAAAACTTGTTAAAATCTGATATAAATTTATCATTGATCGTATAGGCAAGTTTTGTCGCCCATCATGCTTTTGTCAGAGTGAAACATAAATATCATATATATATATATATATATATATATATGCATATACACAAAGCCATATGCGTGTATTTTGTATGGATGTGTGTATGTGAATATGGCTAGCGATCATGATGATAGCAATCGTGGATCTTTATCGGTAGCTGTATGAAAGATCGTGGATGTTGGTTAATTGGGAAGGATAGAGGAGTTTTTTATTTTTACATATATATTATATATATATATAATATATATAGTTTTTTTCGATTGCTAATTGAGGCATGTGACGAAGAGGAGCGCGGCAGAAAAATAATATATATAAAAGCCTTAGTTGGAAAGTTCAAATGTACGAGTATGAAGGTGGATCGCTTACCTCTGCCTCCGGCGCTTTTCATTCTAAAACATAACCAATAAAAAATAGAACAGTTAATCAAATATATTCGGTGTCACTGGTTGATAATTAGTTTTTTTTTATTGGTCAGGAATGGGTTAGGATTGGAATAGAATAAAATAAGTAAACAAAATAAATATTACAAACCTTCGACAATGAAGAAGAGTAACCATGACAACAGCACCGATAGCCGCCGAAATTAATGAGACAATTACTAATGTCAGCAGCCATCCGAATTCTCCAGGAGCTTCTGAAATCAATTTAAATGTGAAACAAAAGAATTAGAACTAGGTTTTAAAGTTTTGCTTAAAAAGGCGAAATAAAATAATGAAAGTGATATAATGAAATACACATGGAGAAATAAAAATGTGAAAAGTAATAGTTACAACATTGATGAAAAGTAAAAATAATAAAGACATGAAATAAAGAAAATATGGCATTGAATTAAATTATTCATGGAGATATTGATGTCTATATGGACTCTTAGGTATACTTTGGTTTCAACAATATGAGATTTTATTGTATTATTTTTCTTGTTGTCAGTAACAGAACTATTTTCTAAGCATTTGAACTATTGAACAATAATTGTCATTGGTTGATGTATGATCATAAACATCCATTTTATTTTTCCATCATATAGAATAATTTAACAAGTACTCGTATTTATATATAAGACATTTATGTTCGTATTATACATACATCTATAGTCTATATTCATTTATGTTATTCAATATATTGGAATATTTCATAGTATAAATAGTTGTGAGTATTATTTTTCAATAATTAGTAAAAGTTTTAGCAGATAACAAAAATTCTCATATAATAAATATATCATTATTGTTGATTCATGAGATTAGTTCCCGTATCTAAATGTTTTATCACTTAATTCAATTAATTGTTCGAAAATTGTTATATATTGCTACACTACTTTTCTAAACAAGAATTGCTCTTTTGTTACCGATATTGCTCTTTTTCCATTTTTCTAAACTCCGCGGACATATCCGCTTCCACAGGCGGTCAAAACGAAATTGCGCATCCGATTCGGCTGAGAGTTTGAAAGTAGTCGCCTACAACAATGTTCTACACGACAGTAAATTTTTTTTGCGATTGCGGCCCCTTCGGGTGGTGAGGCTAAGTACTTATCGGACCGCACTCGTATATATAATATATATTGAATATTTCTGCACTTGAGTTAAAAGGGTTTTGGGTGATTCAATACAATTCGTATTGCTGTTCTCATTTAGTTCCATCAGTTAGTTTTTATTATATACATAATGACTGTCATGATAGTGAGTCTGTAATATAAATACAATATTTCTTAGTATCAGTAGTTGAATAAATACCAATAGTTATCGTTCACCTTTCTCAATGCAACGCCGCAAATGTCACGATGTTTTATTTATTCCAAGACACGCGGTTGAATTGTTACGTTCAATGAGTGGTTCTCAGCTAATTGCGATCAGGAAAACGCGATTCTGAAGACAAGTAAAATAAGAAGAGTATATAAGAATAAAGAGAGGAGTAACAGGAATGAGAGGATACGGGACGTACAGGGTGGACCAGGATCATGCAACCACCCACGTATTCGATTCTTGATACAATCCATGGCATGGCTAATTATCCCGGACCACGAATTGCCCAGAACGTGCACCACCCACCGCCTCCGCACTTATATACCTTTATTTCTTTTATGTTTTGTTTTATCGATTCTTCCGGCATCGTCATCAAAGTTCTATTCTATCTCGATCGCACCGACGATTAAAATGAATAATATAAAAAAAAACCAGTTGATACATTGGAAATGGTTGTTTAAAAAAAAGGAATTAATTCGTAAAAAAAGAAAAAACTCACTTGATTGACAAATAATTTAATTTGTCGATACATAAGAGCTTGAATTGACTACGACATGACTGCACACACGCACGTGTCTGCATTGAGAGGCAAAAGATCGTGTGGATGGATAAACTCACGAGATAGGGAAATGATGCGCGCGATGGGAAGAGACAAGAGACGTCTCGTCTCTCATCGTCGTCGCACGTCTTGCGCATATTCAACCCAGTAATATAAGATTGACGTGAACATAACAGCTTGCATTGCTGCCTACCCTTTCATGTTGATAAGACGTTAACACAAAGCGTATCGATCATTTCTCACATGTCGAGAGAGACGTAGAGAGAAAGGGAGAGAGCAAGCAATGCGCGCGTGAAGTTGTTAGATCTCTTCGACTCATCTATCTATATGAGTTAAATCTTGTTATACAGATATATATGTTCGCCTGTATGAATGTGTGAGCAAGTGGCCTGAGGCCTAACGAAATCGGTATTCCTCCCCGGTGTGAAAAACACACGGTATATAACGCGCGTTTATATGTATATATATTGGTGGATTTATATATGATCGGTTGACCGGTAGGTAACTATGTGTCAAGAACCTGATTGTCTCGTTCCGATTCCGCTGTCTCGGACCGATAATAAATTACCAAGTTCCATTTTAACACACACATGCGCATTTAGGCATTGTGGTATATATACATATATGTTAGTAAAGTTTTAAGAGATGAAATGATTATATATATATATATCTGAATTCTTATTCGTTTAGCTTTGTGTGTGAGATTTTTATCTAGTAAAGAAAAAAAAATAGGACGATCGTTAATAATCTGCGGGTGTCTATATCATGCGTGGCACATTACACAAGTATATAACATAAAAACAGATATATATATGTATATATTTACGCAATTGTCTGTTTGGCGACTGTGTTCTCTCCATTTATGTACTATAAAATGTTTATGTGAGTGTGATCCCATAATTTTTAGTCGAAGATTATGCGTAAATCTGTCAGAGAAATAAAAGGCCTAAAAAAAAATGGGATAAAATATTCAAAATATTTTCCGGATTTAAATTATTCAAGCAAGTCATGATTTGTTTCTAATAATTTTATTTAATTTTATCGCAGTATATAAATCTTGGTTCGGTTAGAAGTGACGCAAAAGAAAAAAAAAATAATCAAATGTATACATCGTCAAGTCCAACAAAGCATTTTTTCATTACGAGAACAAGAGAACTTGGTTGGTGACTTTCTCAGTCTCGAAACCGTTCATATATATAGACGACCTAATTTTATCAGTTTTATTTCTTCTCTACAGTGTTAATTTAGTCAGGCGTGACACTATCGACTCAAAAGGTGTGCGCTTTTATAATGGCGCAAGGAATACATGATCTCGCAATAATTTGCAACCCGTTGAGATACTATACTTCAATAATTTTACAATAAACACTTTTATTTATGGATAATTCCACTTCTCACATACACATGAAAATAATTTATTTTCAGCGACATGGTTACAATATCGTTTTTGTACATCACCATTGTAATTGTATTTATATAACTCGATAGTCTAGCATTTCAACCATTTTCTATTTTCTATTTTCTATCGATTTTAATAATCTTATCATGATGAGGAAATTTGTAGTGACATTATGAACAATTTTGAATGCGTTGAATTTAGAAACAAAAATATAATAAAATGAAATGTTAAATGGTGTGTAATGGTTTATGATAATGAATAATTTTGTTTCATAAGAGACATGACAATGATAAGAATGCTTTTTAATTGTCTAGTCGTAATTATGAAAGATTATTGCTCTTACATTTATTTTATTATTTATGTACATTGTCATGTAATATATGAAAAAAATGAGTAATATGTGGTAATTAGATATGTATATATCAGTTGAAAAGATATGCCTGTGAATGTATAGATAAATTATCCACTATGAATGGATTTCCAAGAATTTTGAATTCTAACAAATTTCCGACTTTCCATTATTAACTACAACGCAATGGATTTGTCATCAATTAGATTCTTCTACTTATTGAAGAAGAGGGGACCAACAGCCTGATATTGCAAGAATATTCTGATTGAATTGAAATATAATCGTGATGACTGATGATTGTTGAAACGCGATAGTTGAGTTTTCTTCAAGCATCTTATTGAATTATCAGCAGATGAATAACAACAATTTATCTTTAGCAACGAGAAGTTATACTCATTGGTAAGACAAATAAGAAATTACTTTTATGTATTGTCCATTTTGCATAATTTTAATTTTTGTTTGATTTTCACTAGAAAATACAAAATTAGATTTCAATGCGAAATAACTCCTCTCTCGTTTCCTACAAATTTTTACATACGTCCTGCATCCATTGTAATTTCTAATATAAATACTTAAGCAATCATGTAAATTTCCGTAGAGATAATGGATTTGATAAACGATATTACATGTACATATACATAAAATTCAAAGTAAATGTTATCAACTTATCACACATAGATAAAGTACTAATCGCACCTAATGTAATAATATTTACATGATTACAATGATTGTTGAGTATTCCAGTGGGCTGCCAAATATATATAAACAGAAATTATAGTTAATAGATTCATTCTATTTCAAGTTCATCATGGTACAACTAGGTGTGACATTATTGTATTTTATTTTGGCGGTTGTTATTGGTAAGTACACCTATAATTAATACTTGGAAACATCAATTGATATTGATTATTCGTTCTTCAGTCAATGCGGAATATCAATATTCTCATGAGGTAGCGATAGAAAAGTATTTATACCATGTGAGCATTAGATATAAAGGTGACCACATATGCAGTGGTTCAATCATTAATAAAAGGCACATTCTCACATCATCAAACTGTGTCGCAAGGTAAAATGAATAGATCAATGATGAAAGTATACATATATCTATATTTGAAATGAAGTGAATGAATAAATAAAAATACCATTTAATTTTCGAAGTATTTCGGCCACAAAGCTCGTAATAGTCGCTGGAACAAAATTCCTTGACGCAAAAGGAGATTCATATGAGGTTCAGGAAATCATTAAAAATTGTGATAATAACGGAAATGGTATTGTCCTTCTTCGTACTCGCAACAACATTAATTTCAATGAAAATGTTCAATCAATCGAAGTGTCAGATTATGAAGTCGATATGCCTGGATATCCGGTGACTCTCACCGCTTGGAAAAAACTTCAGGTAAATGTTAATTAATGATAATTAAATGTGAAATAGGAATAGAATAAACATATAATTATTATGTTATATCTGATATCGAAATTTTACAGAGTGGCGAACCTATGGCTCATAAACTCCAAGTATTCAATTATAGAATTTATAGTCTATCTGAATGCAAAGAAAAATATAACCATACCACTGACGTGAACTTGTGTATTACTAAATCGGGCAGTAAACGTATTTGTAATGTCAGTATAATTACAAAGACATAATAATTTAATATTATTAAAATAATTTCAATAAGTGTGATGACATAAATTGAATATGAGTGAATTTTTAGATGGACTATGGAGGTGCTCTTGTTTCTAATAAAGTTATAATTGGTATTAAATTATCTAGCGATGTCTGCGTAACTAATTGTCCTGAAGTACATCTTGGAGTTTTCAAATACCGCTATTGGATCCAAGATAATTCTAATTTGACAACTCGTAAGTATACATCAAAATTCTAATAGATTACAATATTGCTTTAAAAAAGTTGTGTTTGTTTTTATACTTTTTTACTTTTGTCGCTACGTTCACTGATGAATTTTATTATGAAGCACTTGGAAATAAATATGGCCATCACGTGAGCATTGAATATAATGGTGAACACATATGCAGTGGTTCAATAATTAATAAAAGGCACATTCTCACATCATCAAACTGTGTCGCAAGGTAAAATGAACAGATCAAAGATGAAAGTACACATATATTTATATTTGCAATGAAGTGAACGAACAATTAAATATATCAATCAATTTTTTAAGCATTCGCCCCTCATATCTGGTCATAGTCGCTGGTATAACATCCCTTCAAGCAATAGGAGATTCATATAAGATTCAGAAAATCATTACAAATCGTGATAATTATATGGATGGTATTGCTCTTCTTCGTACTCGCAACGATATTAATTTCAATGAAAATGTTGAAGCAATGGAAGTGTCAGGTTACAATAAAAATCTACTTCAACATCCAATTTTTCTCACGACTTGGAAAAAACCCCGTGTAAATTTTATTTAATGATTATTGAACATTTAATTTGAAATAGAATTTATGTATATGTGTTATCTAATAGCGGAATTTTATAGACAAACGGACCTATGAGTAATGAACTCCAAGTATTTGATTATACGACTTATAATTCATATACATGCCGAAGACAATACAATGATATCATTGACATAAACTTGTGTATTATTAAATCGGTCCCTGAATGTATTTGCGACGTGAGTATAATTCAAAAGAAATAATTGAATATTATTAAAATCAATTCAATAAGAGTGTTGACATAAATTGAATATGAATAAACCTTTAGATGGACTATGGGGGTGCTATCGTTTTTGATAACCATATAATTGGTATTAAATTATTTAGCAATGTGTGTGTATGTAATTCCTCTGAAGTACATCTTGACGTTACTGAATATTTGCATTGGATTCAATATAATTCTGATTTGACACCAATTCAAGATCACTTGATGGTGACAACTCGTAAGTATACAGCAATATTATAATGAATTACAATATTCCTTTGAAATAATTGTGGTTTTTCGTAGGTAAGTCAACTGCAGAAACTAATTATCAAGCACCTGAGGGAAAATATCCTTATCACGTGAGCATTAAATATGACAATAAACATATTTGCAGTGGTTCAATTATTAATAACCGTCATATTCTCACATCGAAGCTTTGCGTTCAAAGGTAAAAGTCCAGTAGAGATGAATAGTTATTCATACGATATTAGTCAGTAAATATTAATAGGAATTTGTTTTGAAATTTTCCAGCTCTTCACCTGAAAAACTTCACGTAGTTGCTGGTACGAATTCTCGTGAAATGGGAGGAGATTCGTATAAAGTTATACAAATTATTATGCCTGATAAGATTCAAGATGAGGTTGCCCTCGTTCGTACAGCCAGCCAAATTATTTTTAATTATAGAGTTCAATCTATCAAAATTGGAAATTGCAATTATCAACGAAGTGAAGACCCAATAGTTCTCACCGCTTGGGAAGTAATTCACCCATTAGTAAGTCAATTAATCATAATTATTATGAGTACAATATTTGATCAAATATAAATTACAAATACCAAATTTTACAGAACAGTGAACACAACACTGATAAATTGCATGTATATGATTATAAAATTTATGATCAATCCAAATGCATTGAGAAATACAGTTATGTCAATCAGAGGGATATTTGTATTATCAAATCAGACGCTGAATCAATATGTGACGTAAGTATATTCGCACAAAAATAATAATTGGATTTCAAGTATTATTATGTCAACAAGCTTATTAACATATATACAATTAATTATGCAGATGGATTTGGGAGGTCCTATTGTTGCTGGAGATTATTTAGTTGGTATTAAAGTGACAGGACAAAATTGTGTGGGTGATGAACCACAAGTCCATTCTCGAGTTTGCCATTCTTTGCCTTGGATTATACAAAATTCTGCTTAAATTAAAGTATGTAATTTGGAGTCTGTACAAGAATATAAACTTTTTTATGCTATTCCCAATGTATCAGTAATATCATATAAATTGTGATAACTTTAGAAATAATTCTATTTTTGGTTTTTTATATATACTTGTTTGAACCATTTAATCAGGTGAAATGAATAAGAAAATTATACGCTTCTTTGGACTCAAAACGATATTATTTTCGATGATGAGATCCAGCCATAAAGCATTATTTCATACCTAGATTTAAGATACGAATTGGAGAGAATGCTGGTTCAACGACCATGAGATTTTCAAGTGCATGATTAAAGTCGTGAATGATAAATGTTTAACATCATAAACATAATTCAGATCAAACAGACAGAAATTCGGAAATTGACAAATATAAATATTTCAAATGATCATATTACCTCAATAGCTTTAAATTGTTACATTTTCATTTGAATGACTGTGGTGGCTAGAATTTGTGTACAACAATGCAATATCAATAAAAATTAATACTATATATTGGTCGGCTTTCATATTTTTTGAAATAGTTTATATTGAGGGAGAAATAATAATTTAAACTATAAATTTCTATATAAAAATTTTTTTAACATTGTTAGTAATAAGAATAAATAAAACAGAGAGAAAAACATCGTTGAGTCCAGACTCGCCATGTATTCTTTATCAAGACAGTAAATTGATAATATATAGTTCAATAAATAATATATAATAATTTCTCTCACAATTTACTGTTTCTCTAACGTCAAATTAGTTTGCATAACGTTATGAGTCAGTTATTCATTTAATGATACAAGTGTGTTTGAGAATGTACATGAGTAGCTGGTATTATAGGGAGTATTGGACAGTGACTTGGCTTATATGGTAATGCTCGTTGAATTTTGTATTGGTGCGCAGGAATTCTTCAACTGCGCACTTGTAATGTTTATTCAAGTAATTAATTAAAAATAATAAAATGAGATTAAATTATTATGAAAACAAAGAATATGTAATATTGAAAACAGAACTTATATATGAAAATATTAATAATTCAACACTAATAATATAAAAGTTGAGACGCAACAAGAATACGATATATGAAAATGTTTGTCGGATATAGATATATCGTCGTTGCCGACCACGCGGTCAACGACGCTTGAGAATTGAGAATTCACAAGTTTGTTACAAAAAA
>CAJUYH010002704.1:0-37776 GCA_910591685.1 Galerucella tenella
TAACCGAAATAATGAATTTATTCCATTTGGCTTTTACACACTGTATATAGCTTATAAATAGTTTTTAAAAACGAAAACTAGACAAACTCATGATACACGTCAGGCAGTGTCAGGTTAGGATCATAGATATTACGTTAGGATGTCAGCGCTGATATAATATGTGGAAGAATTTGCAACTCTAACTAACGGCGTTACAGTTCTCACTAAATTAAAAAATTCAGTACTGACGGGACTTCCTATGTGGCAGCACCCTCGCGCCTTCAGAGATCCCCTACCCTAAAAACCGTATAACTTCTGTCAAAAGTATTAAGCATGAAGGGCCTTTTCGGAAACTTGACTCAGTAAACTCGAGTAACAGTCATTGTCATGGTTTCACTCAAATTTTTTAGGTTGACTTGACAGTTTCATTGAAAAACTCAATATTTACGTTAAATTGATAAGGATGGATTAAATTTTTTTTTCTCTTGTTTTTTTCCAAACCTATCACTTATGCATGCTTTTTTTACAGATTTCAACGTTAAAAAAATGCGATATGCCTAAAGGTAGGTGAATGTGGATGTGAATAACAAAAATAGAAATATTTCTTAAAATAATAATAGTTTAAATTTGAGTATTTAAAACATCATTTATTAATTATGGGCTGACAAAAACTAGTTTCACTGAAAATTTTTATTTGATCATCTCCAGTGGGAGATTTGAAGCAATTTTCAAAAATTTTCTTTTCAAATATAAAAGTTTCACAATAATTGATAAAAAAAAGAAAAAATAATAATAATGAAACGTTTTTTTTTTTATTTTTACGTTTTTATATTAAAAAAATTGATATTTTTTTCTTATTGTTTCTTTGTAATTGGGAGTCATAAATATACTATTTTTTTAATTATATAGGTATATTTCCAAATTTTTCAAACATATTTCCAATTCTTGTTATTCAATAAGTATGCCTGAAATGTTCTCATTTTTAATGATTTTAAAAATATTTTAACTATTGGAAACACCCCCGCAAGAGGATCATGTGAATTTTGTTTGTGTCTCCGTTTTTTTCAGGTGAAGTTTTTTTAACAAAGCAGCACACTGTGCGCAAATCGATCATTTATTCTCTCTTATTTGAAAAAATTATTTAGTAAAGCCTATTATTAAATAAAAAAATACTTATCAATTTTATAACATAAAAAAATACTGAAAAAATTAATTTTTAATCTCAACTTAACACACATTAAGAAAATACAGATTTTTTCCGCTTATTTCAAACAATTATTTGAAGTATTCAGTACATTATTAACCATTTTGTTAAAAAATTATAATTTTTGAAAAAACACAAAATTTCCTCGGTAAAATCGAATGCTCCTAAAAACAGAGTAATAATCTTCGAAGGATTTCTGGTGCAACGTTCTGGGAGCCAATAGGTCAAACATTTAACGTAATTTAATATTTTTGAATTTAAATAGAAATTGATTAAAACGAAAATTTAAGAAATACAAAAAATAAATTTTATTAAATGTATAACATAAAAAGAAAAAATACTTAAGAAATATTCTTTTTTATTGATCTTTTAAGATATCTCATAATTTTGCCCCAATCCATATGGTTTATTTATCTTCAGCCTAGCATATTATTATTATTATATCTAATTTTTTTTATTATAATTTTTTTTTGCAACTCAGAATTATTTCCATAAATTTAAATTCTTTCAACCATTTTATTAGGAAACTATTATTTTTACAATATCACTCCCAGAGCTCACTAGGTACAACGGAATCTTCCAGACAACTCAGAAGAAGAATTTCGGGTGTTTCCACTTCTTTATATACATATATTTAAATTTTTCACAAACTCTTATCAGTAGTCCAGATTATGCCAAATTTTTTGTTGTGGTTACACAAATTTTCAAACTGTATGCCTGTATTGACCTTTCCTAGGGGACATATTTAGTCTTGTAGTTTTTCAAAATCTTTTTTTTCATCTCAATCACTATACATTTTTTTTCAAAAACTTACCACTACAATCTTACATCTTCAATATTTTTCAACTTGTTCAATAATTCACAAAAGACACTTTTTGTGCCCAGATTACTTAGACTACTCGCTAACTTAAGGTACTTTGGTTAACAAGTTTTTTTCAAAATTAGATTATCTTGTTTGATAATTGAATTTCTATTCCCCATTGATTAAAAATAAATTTTAAAATTATTTACTATTAGTTGAAGTTCGACAATGTCTCAACTTCACTATTCATATCAAGTTGCCCACTCTAAATATTTTTGATTCTATAATTTTCCCAATAAAACAATTTTTGTAGAAACTTGTTAATTTTTGTATTACTTAAAAGAGAGTGTAGGTAATATGGTAGGATTTTCAAGGACTACAAGGACAATGCTGTTGGGTTACGCTCATCTTCCCCATACTGGCCGAATTGTATGATTTATTCAATTTAGTAAATTACAACATAAGATGTGTATTTTAAACATACAGTACTCTAAAATGTAATCTATTTTGAATGATATGCAACCGGTTTTTATGGATAGATCTGATGAGCTACTCCATCAACACAGGTACTGGCTCGACGTTGCTCTAACGTAGTGGACTTAGAGGCAGTACCATAGGGAAAGTTATGTGAAGTATGCCTTTGACTAAAAGATAAATGTGGTGGCAATCGCCGGTCGATTCTGGTTTTTGGTGATGGTTGATGGTAAAAATGGTGCAGTCCAAGTGGTATATGGGGCTGAAGATTTAAATGTAAGTGCTTAAATATTTTTATTTTTATTTCGATGGATACAGAGTGTTTTTCTTATGAAACTACTGCCAAATTAATTAAAACCGCACGACAAGGTGTCTTTTACTTTATACTCATTATGTTACAATTTGTAAGATCCTTCATTGCTAGGACCATTATAAATGATACTAGGAGTCGCAACAGGGAACAAAATAACACATTTTTGTTCTAATAATGAAACAATTAACATTGATAAGTAAAAACAACATTCGAAAGAAAAGAAATAATTTTTTTTCCGTGGGTGCCGTTGAAATTTAAGATAATTGAGTTGTTACTTTGAAAGGAGCCGTTTTTTTATCTACAGGTGTTCGGATTGTTCGCCGTTAAATGTGTAATTAGAATCTCATGCAGGAAATTTAACCTTTGTATAGCAGAGAAATTTATTCCGCAGAGAAACAAAATAATGAATGAGAGTAGACATGCGATTATAAAAATGGGTTCAAAGGATATCATATCAAAAAATAAGATGTCTTTAATACCGAGTTAATAAAATATGGGGAAAGTTTAATGATCGCGGTAGACGGGAGAGCAGAATCTTTGACAGGAGGTGAAGCAGTGGAATGACTAGGACCCTAACACTGAGCTTAGAATATTTCTGGGATTATTTGGCATACATTTTGGTTTTTAGATATTAAATCGGGTGACTTAGGTGGCAATTTCAACACAGGACCTCTTCTACCCATCCATTAAGCAGTAAATTATTAGTTTCAAGACCGTCTTACATCGAGAGCACAATGTGGAGGTGTCCCAACTTGTTGAAACGCTAACAAAGCTTTTGACATGGCATCATTTTCTAGTATTCGTGGATCAATAGCTTTTCTGGGTAATTGTAGGTGAGATAACAGTTAGAGTGGCTCATTATCCTATCCCACTGCGACCTTTGCAGATCTGTTATGGTCCTCTTCATACACTTACAGGCACGAAAAACGGAGCAGCTTAATTTTTTTGAACAAACTTAAAATTTTTATGCTTTGTGATGTTTTATTATTATAATATCCCACACACAAATAAAATAACATGTTTAAAATATTGTTTAATAACAATTGAACCTTTATTTGAAGAAAAAAAAGTGTTCCGAACAATTTGAAAAACGAGAACAAAAAACTTTTTGTAACAATTTAAAAAACCAGAACGAAAATAAATTTCTGATGTGTCATAACGACTTTAAATTATTCAAAACTGAAACGACTTGCTATCCCAAACTTTGGAGCCGCATTATTAATAACGGGTGTTGCCCCCACGTGCTCGAATCAATGCCTGTATCCTTCTTGGCATGCCTAAAATCAAGTGCCGAATGTCCGCTTGTGGAATAAGTTCCCATTCCTCTAAAAGAGCTTGTCGCAGCTGATTTTTAAAGTTAAAGGAGCAGGAACACTACTTCGCATTCTTCGCCCAAGCATGTCCCAAACATGTTCTATGGGGTTGGCATCGGGGCTTAACGCTGACCAGTTCATAACAGGAATGTTTACCTCGTTCAAATATTGTTGAGTGATTCTCGCAGTATGAGGTCTTGCGTTATCATGCATAAGAAGAAAGTCATTTCCAATAAAATCAACATAAGGGACAACAAAATCTTGGAGAACGTCCTCAATGTACCTGGCAGCAGTTAAGAAGCCTCTCGGAAGGATGTACAATTCTGTGTGTGCCTCCAAAGAAATTCCGGCCCATACCATAACGGATCCCCCTTGATATCCTACCCTAGTGCTGAAGGTAAATTCAGCAAAACGCTCGTGTTGCCTTCGCCATACTCTCTCACGGCCATCTGGACTCGTCAGTAAATAAAACGTGCCCCCATTCATTTTCACCCCACAGCTCATGAGTTCTGGCGAACTGAAGTCGTGCAACACGATGATGCCTAAGACGTTCTGGGCCTGTCGCAGGTCTACGACTGGTTAGGTTGGCTTCCCTGAGTCTTCGCCTAACTGTCCGTTCGCTTACATTAGTTTGCCGGACGTACTGAAGTTGATTTCTGATTTCAACAGATGTAGCATGATGATTTCGTAGACTTTGTAAGGTGATAAAACGATCATCACGAGCGGTAGCTCTGCGTTGAGGACCAGTTCCAGGTCGTCTATTGTAAGCTCCAGTTTCAAAAAAAGGTGTAAAAATACGGTGCACAGTACTATTGGATACATTATACTGTCGGGCAACATATCGTTCACTCCTCCCATCTTGAATCAACGCTGTTTCGGGATTAACAGACATATTTTTTAGATTAAATGAATGTATCACTATAGATTAAATAAACGCAGCACAAATTTAACACGTATCTGTCACGTTGGATCTGTCACATTTCTCAAAATTCATGGCCAACTATGCACTTGTACTTTACGGCCAAGTAATAAGATCTATGGGGTTTATTATTTCAACTCAAATAAACCTTTTTACTTCAAATAAAGGTTCAATTGTTGTTAAAAATATTTTAAACATGTTATTTTATTTGTGTGTAAGATATTATAATAATAAAACATCACAGAGCATTAAAATTTGAAGTTTGTTTGGAAAAATTCAACTGCTCCGTTTTTCGTGCCGGTGAGTGTATTTATATATCGACTAGCTTTATTCTTTTTATTAGACTAATAAGCCTGGATACCGACTATCTTGCTTAGCTCCATGCCCTCGGTTTTTCTTCTTCGAGTATGTGAAACCACACCCTTGCTATGCCTTGCTATGGTTTCGTCTTCTTCCTGGCAGAACCTACATAGGCTGTCATCTGCTAGGCCAATTGTGTGCATATGTTTCCTCAGCCTACAATGTCTGGTCAGCATTCGCACCATCATTCTCGTCGTTTCTCGACTTTGACCTAGTAGGTCGTGTGACAGTTTGGCCGAAGTGCTTTTAAGGGATGATTTAGCGTGCCTTTGTCCTGGGGTTTCATATAACCAGCGCAACGACTAGCTGATTATTCAATTGTAGATAAGACTTACCATTTAGGTCATTAAAATATGGTCCAACAATATGGTCACCAAAAATCTCACATCGGACGTGGTGTTTGACTATGTTGTATGAACAGTTTTCATCGAGCACATTTTTGTATAAAAAAAAACTATTCCATACAATGTACCTAAATGTTATTCTGCGTGAGGTCCTCTTTCTGTTGTTTAACATAAAAATTACGTGAACAATTTGAAAAAAATCTGGTTCCATCAAGTGAATTTTCTATTATCGTTAATTAGATCAAAATGGGAGGTTACGTTACTAACATACCGTTCATTTAAATAATACGGTATTCCTCAAGGCTCGGCCTTATTCTAGATACGTTATAATTAAATTACCAAAATTTCATAAGAGAAAATGAAAGATAATGTATACTGACACTTTTTTTCTCAAAAATGATTTATTACATTTTACTAAATTGCATCTATTTAATAAATTACTTTATAATTATAAGGATCTGTATACATTTTAATAAATGGTTTCATTCTCAGCGACTAAACTGTGTTACAGAGTGAAAAAACGAACAAAAACACCGTAAGACTCACACGTAGATTTAATGGTCTATACATTAAGGCTTGTGAATACATCAATTTCAAGTTTGGCAACTTCACAGTTTCCTGTAATATTGTCGTATTCTTCTTAATTGAACGGTCACTATTTTTGAAGGATATTTTTATAAAGCGTTAGAATGATCATAATTATTCTGCGGTTTTCTGTATCTCTGTAGCTGTGAAGTAGGGAGGTACTTAGGCCACATGTGACCCATTGTACATGCTCCCGAGGAGTTGTCCTCCTAGGCCATCGTCCATCCAGTTATTCCCAGGGAAGGTGGACAGGTCACTAAGAGACATCTCCTTTATATCAGCAGGTGTAGGCCAAGACTCACCGAACACACAATCTCTTAGTGATGATAACTCCGTACACTCGCGTAAGACATGCCTGACAGTTTCATCTTCCTGTTCACACATCCTGCATAGAGGTGTGTCCACTAGCCCCATATTATGGAGGTGCTTCCTTAGTTGACATTGGCCAGTCAGAAATCCTACTGTTAAACGTAGGTTTTTCCTGGCCATCGCCAAATATTTCTTCGGCGCCAGCTTCCCAGGGTCGCCCAGGGTGATCTTGGCAAAACTGCATCCCATCTCTTGAGGGATTGAGCTTGTGTGTAACGTTTGGCTAGCTCTGCAATTGTCGAAGTCGTTAGGCCGTAGGTGTCACTGGGTCTTGGAATTTTTGGTCCAACCACGTCCCTGACTGAAGAATCGGCAATGCGATTACCTTCACTCCCGTCGTACCCTTTAACCCACCTCAGGATAATATTGTTATCTGCCGAGGCTTTAGCTAAATCTTGGTGGCTAACGCGATTTTTATTGGCATCTCCACTTTAGTTTATTCATATTCAATAATAAAAAGTCTTAGACTCTTCACATTAGTTCATTCAAAGACTCCTATACTTCTGTACAACATTTTGCAGGCAGAATCAGGTGTATGATGTTCATCCCTCTTTGTTTGATGATATAAATTTGTGTAGGACATAATTGACCCTGTGAAAAACTTGAGTAGACCCGCTTACTAACCTACCCTATCTCAATATACTTTTGTTTCTACTTTGATCCACACAAAGCAAAATTGTTCTTATCTTTGCTTCCTCATTTCCTTCAAACCGTTTGCACCCAGCTACTTACCTTGGAGTTTGTTAGAAGTATCAATCTATATTTGATTCACAGATCAAGGATGAACCTTTTTTTCGGAAGTTTCCCATAAATATTTTGAAGTTAGACCTTTATTTTTCATCCAGCTGCTTTTAAAATCTCTCGAGTGAGGCTCCAACATCCAGCTGCCTTGATCTTGATCTGTTGACCTGGTCAAAATCTTCAATGGAATTTGTTAAAGATCTTCTGTTGCTTGGAAACGCTACAAAAGGTGGGGAATCATGTTAGACTCTTCCAGAAAATCTTTTGAATTTGGACCTTCTTATTTCACCCTGATGCTTATACATTTTTTGTGGTGCTCCATATTTTATCTGTTGGCTCAGTCATGATCTTCAATGGAATTTGTCTAAGACCAATCATATTTCCTGCTGCTTGGAAAAGCTACAGTCATGATAGACCGTTTTCCGGAAGTCTTTCATCAATCTCTTGAATTTAGAACTCTTTATTTCACCCTGCTGCTCATAAAATTTTCGCGGTAGCCCAAGATCCAACTTCCTTGGTATTGGATTTGCTGGCCTGGTCAGAATCTTCAATGGAATTGGTCAAAAACCAATCAGATCTTCTGCTTTATACAGGTACCGTTCGTTACAATCTTCATAGCTGACTTAAGGCTGACTCAAATGTTGCTAAATTTGACACTAAGTAGATATCAGCTATACTCGTCTTTGAATATCCATCAACTTTTTTTGGGTAGCATCTTCAAAGAGCTACTGCAGCTTTTTGTAGAGATTTGTTCGTATAAATTTCCAATGAAGGTTCCTGAAGGTTTATCATTTTTAGGTACTGAAAAGTAATTATTGTTGAAATTTTCGGAGTATCATCCAAAAATTTAATGAAATTAGAAATTATCCGTGACAACTGCGCCTTGATAAATAACACACACAAACACATACAAGTTTCTATACAAATCGAACATGAAGATACTTCTATTTATTAAATAATGGCGTATCCGAGCGATGCTGAGTTATCCTCTTCTAACGATCATTCCATTGTTGTTATTTAGCGATATTGTTTACAATAAATTACAGAGTGCATTGTATGTCGGTGCACGTATTCTCCATCATGACCAATTAAACCTTTGTAAAACGTTATGTTATAATAAAATTAATTGTGCCTTTCACTGAGAATTTTTCGATAAAAACTATTTCACAGAGACGGGAAAAATTTTAAAATGAAAAACTGAGAGATGCGACTTATTAAATAAATTACGGTACCTATTTGAACAGAAGAATAAGTGGATGGTTATTCAAGATGGAATTGTTATTATTAGATACATAGTTCGTTTAGGAAACCTTCTTATTTTTGTCTCTCTCAAATATTACTGCTGTGTGTGCCAAAAATCATGGGCATTACTAGAATTTGAAGTATTTTTTCGTGAGATACCGTTGATGTGAAGTCGGTTACAGAGCGGTTATACCCCCACCAAAGAAATTTTAAAGGTTGTTATCGTTCATGATCTCTCGCGAAAATCAACCGGTTAACCGGATAGAATTAACTTCACAACAATAATAAATAAACATAACCGCAATAAAAAGTGTTACAAAGTTTCTTATGGTTTCATTGTTCCTATTGTTCGAAACATGTTTTTGGAACTTTATTTCTTTACGTCAGGTTATGTTTGAGCGACCAGGGGTCGCGACGCAAAAGATCTAACCGTTACGTTATGTTACGTTGCTTCGTTATGTGCCTTGCTTGCGTGCGTGTGCTCCCTCCTGAGTCTCTCTCTCGTTTACGAAGCAGCGATTCATATGCTTCGGCCGGGAATCGAACCGGGCCGCCCGCGTGGAAGGCGAACATTGTACCACTGAACCACCGATGCTATATTAAAATTCTATGCAAAGCTGGTATTCGCAGTGCTGGTGATCTACTTGAATTTGTTCGGATAAATTTTTACTATTATTTCCATAATTTTTTTGCGTGATTGATCTTTTTTGTTTATTTACAGCATCGGTTGTCAGGACGGTAGGTTGTGTTTACTGGTTTCTAAGTTTAACACGTCGGTGAGTGAAAAGTAATAAATAGCATAAAAACAATTTCACCAAAATGCAAAATATATTTTTCCGCAAATCGCTAGGAAATTTTGACATTCCTGTCAAAATTTCTTGAAGAAAAAGTCAGGACTTCCTTACTGTAAGGAAATGTCATTTCCTTACTGTAAGGAAATGATATTTCCGTACAGTTGTTAGTGTTCTACATAAATGATTGAAAACACATTGCTTATAAGGAATTAATTTATATTTTGAGTCATTGCTGAATACATTTTTAAGATCAATTTGTTATATTTACAGTAATTTGACAGTTAGTACAATTATTGAACATTGGAGGAACACTCTTAGAACTATGAGAAACATTTTGGACAACATGCAGGGTGGTAGGGTCATTTTGTTGAATATTTTGTACTGTGAAAATTTTATTTGCCACCTCAACCTTATTGTTAAGCGATTCTTCGATATATCCTTCAGCAACGTTTGATGACTTCCATCCGCCATGCCTCTTTAAACTAGTTATGTCGGCACCAGAGTCAACCAATATTGTTGCAGAAGACCGACGAAAGCAGTGACCAGTATATTCTGTCGGATTTACCAAGTTCAAATAAGTAGCAACTATTTTGTGCATTTTTCTAAATTGATGAATTCCTACCACTTGTCTACAACCCTTTCCGCTTTGATATTTAAAGTAAAATCGGTCACTGTTCATATTTTCTGGTCTTAACGAAACATACTTTCGATAAACATTCAAGTAGATCTGATTAATTACAAATGATCTTGGTTTGTTGGTTTTCGAATCAGGTATGCTGATTAAAAGCTTAGATTCTAAGTCTTCTATATCGTGTACAGTCATTCGGACTAACTCATCCATTCTACAGGCCCCAGAAATACCAAATATTACAGCCACCTAAAAAATAAATAAAGCTATAATCTAAATAGAAATTAAAACCTTGTAAATTACCTTAATCATTAAATTTTCTTTATCTGGAGCTTCCTGGATAAATTTTTCAATTTCTTCCCTCGTTAAAATCTTAGATTTCTTTGCCCTATAACCTTGAGCTTGCCGTTTCAATAAAGAACGAAGTTTTGAGTATGTAGATATATCTACATTGTGTTTAAGTGCAAGGGTTGACTTCAGCATTGAATAATTGGCCCATAATATTGAAGATTTCATCTTTAAACAAAGGTCTAGGAAGTATGCCATTACAACATTTTCTGAGAAAGAACTCGTATTTTTACTCATGCGATAATCCATAAAACGTCTGTATGCATTTTCGTACTTTTCTCTTGATTTCTTTGGCAATAATTCTAATGAAGCAGTATTCATATTTTTTTTTAAATCAATCAATATCTGTCGAATTTTAAACGATTTGCGGAAAAATAGTATGTTTACCTCGTAGGAAAAGCCACATTCCTGGACTCTGTGTTGCTAAGTCTCGGCTTGCGCCTCGACTTAGCAATCTTCACAGTCGTCCAGGAATGTTAAGCTTTTCCTACCCGGTAAACAATGTACTATTAAACTGATCAAGAAGTATAAATGTCACTCTTGACATTTCGTTAATTTCGAGAAAATTCAAATTATTTTATTCGGAATTTATTTCAATACGATCGCGCAAAAATGGTATAAGCATCTCGAACGTTAAGGGTAATTACAACATTTGCGTGTAGATTCCTCTCGTAAAATTGGACAAAATGATATGAGGATTAATGGGTCTAGCACATTTACTTTTCGAAATACAGGGTGTTGAAATTTTGAAAACTTGAATGTTTTAATTCGATAACTTTAAAATGGATGGATAAATTGATTTGACATTTGGCAGCTTGTTTTTAAATGTAAAAGGGCATATTTTGATAGAAATAGTAGTTTGTGCAACTAGTGTGGATATGATAGCCATATCGCACGCGGACGAAGTTTGAACACGACGCCGTAGGCGGACAATCTACACGAGTCGAACAGCATATTTTTTCTACGACCCACTTTAAAAAAATCTAGAAAATAAAAATTTCCATAAACTGTAATATAACTTCAAATTAAAAATTTAACAATTCAATTTTATGTTTCCACTAATTTTTGTGTGCTAAACGTACAGCTCTTGAATGTCCAATTTGTATAATGATACGGTTTCCCTGTTTAAATATACGATGCTGTTATAAGTCGGACTCCCTCATGAAGGGTACCGTACCATTATCTATAATAATGAATATTCTGCTAAATATTTCAAACGTCTACCTGTTGTCGTTATTAATATCAAGCGAAATAACTATTTAAAAATAAAATTAACCATAAAAAAAACTTCTTCACGGGGAATCGAACCCAGGTCTACCGCGTGAGAGTCTGGTTTGCTTACTACTCGACCACCGAGTAATATGCAAATTGTTTATCTATAACGTCAGATGTATTACATAATTTTTGCTTAAAAGGAACTAAAGTTCCCACCGTGTGTCCCGCGACACGTTCTACCTTATTTATAACTTCGTTGTCACAGATATCAGTACATATAGTTTTGATAACAATTTAGAAAATAAGAATCATTTGGTTAAACAATAGCTCATCATTTTTAATAATGGATGGTACCTACTCCAAAAACAGAAGCTAAAACATTTTTTTAACAATTTTCTCAGTGTAACTTGATACGTTATCTGTCAACGTCGGTATGAAGGTCACGAAATTTTGCCCCCAAAACATCAAATAATATGTATACCCCCCCTGCTTTTTTGAAGATATGAAGAATCTTCACCACTCACCTATTCTTTTCCATTTCCTTCAAGCTTGAGTATTTTCAAAGGACTTTAACAAAAATTGTAATTGATTGAGATCATAGTTGTCTTATTTTTTATGAGTTGTAGGCACGCGAAAAGATTGAGTTGTCAGGCTGATAGATATGAGTAACATCGAACGATTTATCATTGGAGTTCGCGAGCAGGACCCTTGTACCCGTAAATGCCTATGGGCCTGTGGGTCGTGTGAAATAAATTTATTAGGCTACAAGTAATTATCGACATCGCGTGATTCTGTTTGGAAATACACCGTGCGGGATACCTTCATCATTCAAATAAAACATTGCTAGTTCAAGTACGAGATATAGGCTCTCTCTCTAGGTATATCTCAACAAATAACTTTCTTTTCGTAATTGATTGGAATAAAACCCGTAACCGGTGAATTGTTTATAGCGAGTAATAAATTTTATTAGTTTTTATTTATAATTCTGACTGGTGTTCTATTTTAACACAAAAAAAATTACGTGGGAACTTATTTATATTTCGAGTGTAGATGTCAAAAATAGTTTCACAATTTTGTGGCACCTTCAACATAAAGGTTTGTTACTAAATACTTTATGATATTTTAATAATAACGTTATACGTGTCTTATATATCTTCCAAACAGGTCTGAATAATGAGATGCGGTTTAAAATCTATTTGTTTACACAACACTTTTTAAGCGCAAATCTAGACCTGATCAAAGTGAATTAAATTTTGGTATTTGTACGTCCTGACATGGCAAACAAAAGTTCTTATAGACAATACTAAGGAAATCCCCAAATAAGGTAAATTTTGACCTTTTAAAATATAAAGGAATAACGGATATTCTCACTCACTTCGAAGTTCGTCAAATTAGTGGAGTCAATGAATCAATGAATGAGTCCTCAAGAACAGCTCCGATTTTGAAGTTTTTTTTTTAATTTTGTTTTTTTATATTCCTTAAATCAGAAACCTCTTGGAGTGGGGACGGAACTATTTATCTTGTTTAAACAATATCTGTGATATTTATGCACAGAAAAAAATTCTACTATACAATATCCATTAAAAACTTGTAAATCCAGGGTGTCCCAAATAAGAGTTACTGATTTTAAACATAAATGCCCAGCTTATTAATTGCTCCAAAGAGATGGAGTTTTCACTAGTTCCACTAGTTTATCGAAGAGATTTTTTTATGCTTGGCTGGCATTTCTTCCCATCAACACAGGGTGTTTCACTAATGTTGGTCAAATTCAAAAGGGAAAATATGTATTATTATAAATGGAACACCCTATAATTTTTGATCTCATTCGAAAGAGCGATCATTCCCCTTTCCAAAAATGTATAGTTTTCTATCTTTTGTTTCATCAACAACAAAGATATTCGAGGTTTCATGTAGTAGTACATTTTTAATTAGTAATATCATATGAACGTATTTTGATGCCTTAAAACAACTCATACTGTGACCGTTTGACGCCTAACAACAAAATCAGCAATTTTGACCACCACATTATCCGTTAATAGCACGAGATTCATTAAAAACGTTTTTTAATGATAAGTGGATTGGTCGAGCTGGACCGATTGAATGGGCACTGCGGTCTCATGAATTAACTGTCCCAGATTTTTTTCTCTGGAGATATGTGAAGGATAGGTGCTACAATCCTAAGCCTAACAATTTAGCAGACTTAAAAAATAATATCAGGAACATTATTGAAAACATTCCACAAGAAATGTTAGAAAATTCATTTGAAAATTTAAAATTTCATTTACAGTTATGCATAAACGAAGAGGGTAGGCATATGCAGCATTTATTGTAACTTTTTTGTTCTTCCTCCTTTATATGTATTGAATAATGTTATCATGTTTTCTTACTAAATAAACTGTTTGTCAAATTTGTTGGCAATTATTCACGTAATTAAAAAAGTTATACTACATGAAACCTCGAATATCTTTGTTGTTATGAAACAAAAGATAGAAAGCTATACATTTTTGGAAAGGGGAATGATTGCTCTTTCGAATGAGATCAAAAATCTTAGGGTGTTCCATTTAAAATAATACATATTTTCCCATTTAAATTTGACTAACATTAGTAAAACACCCTGTGTTGATGGGAAGAAATGCCAGCCAAGCCTAAAAAAATCTCTTCGATAAACTAGTGAAACTAGTGAAAACCCCATCTCTTTGGAGCAATTAATAAGCTGGGCATTTATGTTTAAAATCAGTCACTCTTATTTGGGACACCCTGTATATTAATGAATGTTATAAACAATTATCTATAAGTTTGTTCTGTGTAGTAATGACATGGAATTAATTTGTGGACCAAAATATAAATTTTTTATTGACCATAGAAAATTTATTATTTTATATACAAAAAAAGGAACATTTAATTTTCATTCTCATTCCGCGTTTCGGAGACTTCTTCATCTTCTTCAAGTAGTGGGTGGTTACTGCAGTCATTTTCACTGCAAACTATGCAGGCTGGTGAGCGATGAAGACCACTTTTTCTGCAGCCACACGCTGAATCGCATCCTGTTTTGCAAGAGCAAAATATCAATTTTAAGACGTTGTCAGGTGCTGCTGGTTGTGTCATTTTGATTGGTTTTAAATAATTCTCTTTTCGCCAACCCCATTCTTCAGGTGGTATCGATGAATTATTTTTCCATAGCTGAACTTGTAAGTAGACTCTTTTAATATGTTGTTTTGCTGCATCTTCTGTCGGAGGTAAGGAATTGAGTTCTACACTTTTATTTTTTGAAGCTAATGCTATGAAACGTTTATATCGCAGTTCATTCAAGCATTTGGCAGTTTTAACACCATACATTGCTAGAATACAATCAATACCATCATTAAAAAGCACTTCATCATTTTGCTCTCCAACCATAAAATTTTCAGCTGCTGCATGTAATTTTTGCTTATCATCAAAAACTTTTCCTTTGTTATAGAAAGCGGATGTGGTAGCACATCCAGTGAATGCATGAATAAAAACAAATGGGTTTTTCTAATATTTGGATATTTCTCTAATATTGTTTTTGTTGAGTAAACTCGTTGCAAGATATTATTTTTTAGTGGTTTTAAAAGAAACATTTCTTTATTATCAGGTGCTCAAGCCATCAATAAAACTAACACATCAATATCTTCAGCTACAACTACTTGAAGAGAGGAACAATCTATAGCAGATTGCACAATTAATCGATCAGCATCACTTTCGGCTTGTCTCCACTCAATATTATTTTCGCCTAGTTTTTTGCAGAGAAGATTAATAAACCTATTTTTATTTTTGCTATTTCCTAAAAGTTTCTATTTCGTTGTGTTTAAAGGCATGTCTTCTTCAAATAAATAATCAATGGAAGTATTGCCGATATATCTAAGATTTCTCTCAGACACTTCAGTTCCATTACTCCATTACTATATCCATTAAATACAACTTTAACATCAGTGCCATAATTATTACGTAAATATCTTATATACTGTTAACAAATATCTGCAAATTTTTTATTTTTTTCCCATTTTAATCTATGAAGTAGCATCAATAACATAGAAAAATTTAGTAACATCACTAACATCCGTTTGGCATTGTACAAAGGCATCATATAATGTTGATTTGGTCGTTTTCCTCATTTCAGCGTTTTCAAACAGTGAAAGAGGATAGGGAGCCAGCTCGTAGTCAAAATATTTGCGAAGTTCGTCATTACTTTTTCTCAAAAAGCATAAACGTTGGAAAATTAAATTTGGATCTAAAGCGATTGCAGTATTATTAACTTTGATTTTACTGCTCATGATCAATAAAGATTTAACAGTATCTTTCGTGGTCATTTTCATATCTTTG
Organism: Galerucella tenella; assembly: GCA_910591685.1. Taxonomy (NCBI): domain Eukaryota; kingdom Metazoa; phylum Arthropoda; class Insecta; order Coleoptera; family Chrysomelidae; genus Galerucella; species Galerucella tenella. Next base: position 15,972 of record CAJUYH010002704.1, read on the forward strand.
AAGTTAAAACCTCTGATTTTATTATTTATTATTATTTTTTGTTTTAATATTAAATTATTGTTAAAAACTGTTTTGTAACAACTATTTGTTACAATAAGATTAATACATGGAGATTTTTTTACAAAAAAATAGACACCAAACTGAATTTTTTATATAAATATCGTTGATATTGTTTAAACAATATAAATAGTTCCGTCCCCGCTCTAAGAGGTTTCTGATTTTAAATAATATAAAAAAACAAAATAAAAATTCATAAAAATCGGAGCTGTTCTTGAGGACTTCCGAAGCAAAGGCTTCATTGACGCGACTAAATAGTATAAAAAATAAGCAAAGTGGTGATTATACATGGCGATCCAAATTTATGTACCAAAATTCTATAAAAATCCCATTTTTCTACTGAGTGTTGGTTGTTACGCCATCTAGCGGACGTTTGACAACCTCGAAAATAATTTCCAGCAATTTCTTTTGGCGACTTTTATCATGAATTCTTTTTTTCTAAATCTATACGACCAATATCTTATGAGATATGGCCGCTCGCTACCCTTAACTGATCACCCGATACCTAAGGGAAGGTTTAGGATTTAATGACCAGTTTTTTAAATGCATTCTATACTTTCCTCAGAAAATATCCGTAGCCGATGTGGACTTGAATAGTGCGGGGTCCTTGTGTTCTAATGTCACTCACATGCAGATCAATTGAGGCGATCTAAACAAATAACAGACCAAAACAAAACACTAAACGTCTCTTTCACTCACGACAATCCTCGCTTGCGCTAAGAATGTCACACTTCACAATATTGACGTCGAACCAAAACACTTCTTCTTTATTTTTTGTTAATTGATTTGTCATAAAATCAACTAGATTGTTGGAAGTGATAAAAATTCCAGTGAGCGTCAATTATTTTTTTTTTCTAAATAGGTACTCATAGTTGTCTGAAGTACCAACAATCTTCGGTTGTTCTGAATAATAATAACAGATGACAGTAGCTACAATCTGATCGGTTAAGATAACACCAACGTCCAACTATGTTTATTTATCTTATTGAACTAATACTTAAATTAATAATAGTCACATCAATCAAACCCAGATAGTTCTTTTCAACAGTGACGTGCATAGTTTAGTTCTGGTGGGCGATTTAGTCGCATAGATATTGTTTTCCACACACTCACCAGATATATTTTTCCAATTTTTATACAGTCTGATTACATTTTTATTTAATTGCTACATCTGTGAAGGATACAACTTGAAATCGCAGTTAATACTCTTGCAAAGGATAATAATCTGGAAAGTTATGGCTAGTATACATCTGCTAACCCTCTTCAACATACAGCAGTGACTGAGCCTGCTTGACAAAGAAAAAAAAGAAAATATGACTGTCAAACGGAACGTACCCTTTCTATACAGGGTGTCCCACGACAAGTTAAAACTATCTGTATATGGCAAAATACTCATAGTAAAATCATGAAAATTCCTACGTTTGGGTTTTCGGATACGATCTTTTTTACTGAAATATTTTCAAAGATGGCAGACTTCCGGTTCTACCGGAAGTCGACTGCAATTTTGTTATTTTGAACGGAATACCCTGTATATAAGTACATTTTTGAAATCTTCGTAAAATTTTAGTATAGTTTTGTCTAAAAACTTTTTTCGAAAAATGCATACTTTTTGAGTTATTGATTTTTTTGTAAAAAATTTGAACGTTGCAGACCCTTGTGAATTATTGTTTTACGAGGATACCCTTCAAGATATGAAAATGGTTTCTGTTCGGTTGCTTTTAGCAAGGTCAGACGTATTTGAATCTATGTTGAAAAATTTTTCATTTCATACAGGGTGTGTATAAAAATCATAAATATCAAATTTCTTTATTTTCTTAAATAGAACCACCCGGTTTTTTCCATTTTAATGCATTCAGGGGTAAAAAATAAGGCAAATTCATGTATACTTTCCTATACCTATACCTTACCGTTATTCAGATATTGAATGTTTTCTGTAAATTTTGAAAGATGCAGATGTGGTCTAAATTTTATGACCCGTTGATACAAGCACTAAGAAATGAAAAAAATTATGTGAATCTGCTTTTAATACATGGTTAATATGGCAAAAATGTTACAAGAACATATGTGCTTTATTTGCAGTAAGATATCCTGCATCTCTATAAATTTACAGATAACATTTAATATCTGGATAACGGTAAGGTTTAGGAAAGTATACGTGAATTCGCCTTATTTTTTACCCCTGAATGCATTAAAATAGAAAAAACCGGGTGGTTCTATTTAAAAAAATTGATATTTATGAAGTTAAACTTTGAAAACTTTAAATATCTTCTGTATGTTCCTTGTGGTATATTATTCATTCTTTTTTAATTTTTTGGGAAATTAAACCACAATATTTTTAAATTCTTTACTTCAACGTTTCGGTAGCGTTCCAGCTACCGTTGTCAAGAAAAAATAAGTGAGGGATAAAAAATTACTTAATTTCTACTTATTTTTTCTTGACAACGGTAGCTGGAACGCTACCGAAACGTTAAAGTAAAGAATTTAAAAATATTGTGGTTTAATTTCCCAAAAAATTTGAAAACTTTCTTTACACACCCTGTATGAAATGGAAATTTTCTTAACATAGATTCAAATAGGTCTGACCTTGCTTAAAGTAACCGAACAGAGAGCATTTTCATATCTTTGAGGGTATCCTCTTAAAAAAATAATTTGTAAAGGTCTGCAACCGTCAAATTTTTTACAAAAAAATTAATAACTTGAAAAATATGCATTTTTCGAGAAAAGTTTTCAGACAAAAGTATACTAAAATTTCTCGTAGATTTTAAAAATGTAATAATATACAGGGTGTTCCAAAGTTACAGTCGACTTCCGATAGAACCGGAAGTCTGCCATCTTTGAAAATATTTTAGTTAAGAAGATCGCATCCGAAAACCGAAACGTAGGAATTTTCATGATTTTACTATAAGTATTTTGCCATATACAGATAGTTTCAACTCGTTATGGGACACCCTGTATACAATAGTGATAGCACTCGTGACCACCTACGGTGCCTTAGCTTGAACTGAAGCCACTAAAAACTCAGAAGACTCGCTTGTCTGTGCTTAACGGATAGAACGGAAGAGAAGCAGTGGAAGCTATTCTTAACATCCTGCCTCTAGCTCTGAAGGCAATGAGAAATTGCATGAAGGAAAATGCACTCTTAGTCATTATAGGTGATAACGTACTGGCCAAAATTAATGACAACCAGCAACCAACATCCAGATGAAATATAATGAGATGGAACGTTTATGAGGTATATTGACGGATCCGAAACTAAAAAAAACATAGTTGCAAATGATGTTGATATCTTTTTTTCTCAATATAATATTGAAATTTCCGAAATTTAGGCTGTAGATAGTATTAATGTTAATGTTTCCTTTCAAAATTTGAGTTATCGTGCGCCCCTGGAATGGAGTAAATCTTTACGAGGATAAGTATGAAAAACGTATCTGCTTGATGTTTATTCAAGTAGCTTTTGAATTATGTTGTTTGAAAATTAAGCTCAACTGTTGATATAAGTCGAATAAGTAGCTGGGAACTCCTACGTGAAAACTCCAACTAAGATTTATTTCAAGTATTTAACACCGTTGCCGTACCTGCACCATTCATTATACATGAAACACGAAAAAATAATTTCAAAATGCCGAAATTCAAGAAAGATAGTTTTTTTATGAAATACAGAGAAATTAAGTATTAGCTAAATGTGATAATAAACATCCCCAAACAGGTCCATTTTTCATTTGAATAGTTTTTAAAAGAAGAAGCACCAATTATTTTTTTATTTACCATCTCTATTAAGTGTAGCTTGCGTAGATCCCTACCGTATCTCAATTCCCTCTTTATCTCAATCTCCTTTTGTGCTTGACATATATTGGGATATAACTTCATGATCTTGGTGCTTTTTATGTAATTATAATCATACTTTTCATTGAGTCCGCATCCTATCGCGAACACCAATAATCGTTGAAATTACAGGCATTTTAACAATTCGTATATACTATACGAAATCTAGTAAACATTGGCAACTCTGTCGACAACATTACAATCTTAAAATCTTTAACAGTAGCTCTTGTAATAATCATGTTCCAGAATCTCTAACATAACACTCACTTACAAAATCTTGAATTACAGTTCGTCAAGTGTTTCATTATGAAAATATGACAGTCGTGTTGGACTCCTTTCTTTTCATCTATCCACATCAACCAATAACATCTTGATAGGTAAACTGAATATTTTAAGGTGCAGCCAATTAAATGCTCGACGGTCAGCCACTGTAATGCTCACAAATTATCAATAAGAAGGGGAAAACTCTTTTACGAGGGTGCTATGAGAAGTTTATAGATTACGATCAAATAGTTTGTCAAAACTTGACTGCATTGGGGACGTCGATATGTGAATTTGATCAAATTTTTAATGAAATCTGATTTACTATTTGTCAATTCTGTCACCAGAGAAATGACAGTTTTTACGTCAATAATTTGGTCCTTCGTCCTCGTGTTTTGTAGATTGTGGGTGTGAACTTTTGCGTAAATAGACATCCTTAGAACCACTCGAACTCGCTTAACAAGTAGATCTATGACACTTTCTCCCAGAAAATGATAGGGATCACAGACTATCCCCTCGATTAGGTCTTATCCATCCACTCTCCGCAACGAGATGTCTGGAAAAAAAATAGTTGGATTGATTTGATTCAATCGGATGAAGGACTTACCCTTCCTTAAGTTTTGTCTTCTTCTGTAGCAGATTAGGGGATGAAGAGGAAAAGTATGCAGCAAATTTCTAGCACAGGATTCGTGCTCAAGTAATAATAACAATAATGTACGTAATTTATTTATTTAAAATAATATAACGTGCCAGTATAGGATTTCGTTATACCTCTAACCAGTTTGTACAAGTTCACCGCGTGTATGTTTTATGGGCATTCCATCATGTCAATGCCTCTATTTGCAATGAATCTTAAATGAAATTTAAATTTACGACCATTTTGCCATTACTTTCAAAAGCTAATAAAGATAGATATTTTTTGTGTCGTTTTTTTGAATATTTAGTTTCAGGTCAGCAAGGTGGTTTTATGGGTTTCAGGAAGTTGTGAATTGTGAACTTGTAAATATTGAATTCCAAATTATTATTCTTGAAATTAACTCAAAAATATATCAGTTATTTTGAAATGGCGGTAAAAAGTACAGTCCTCAATCACCTGATTCTTCTTATTTCCCCTGTCACTTGAGTGTACAATTATGGAACAATCAGTTACATTTGCTGTTTCCCATAGTTCTAGTCCGGTTTCCGGCTATTTTTCCTTCAAAGCTTTGCATCCAGAGCTTTTCTTTTGCTCCAGATCATAGAGTAATAAATAAAAGAGGTTTTAAAATATATGGAAGAAACTGGCACAAAGTTTGTGCGCAGCCAAACTACAGCAACTAACTGAACTATCAAACCCCGCCTCCCTCTACACAAAACTACATTCAAGTAGATCACCAGCACTGCGAATACCAGCTTTGCATAGAGTTTTAATGTAGCATCGGTGGTTCAGTGGTAGAATGCTCGCCTTCCACGCGGGCGGCCCGGGTTCGATTCCCGGCCGAACCATATGAACCGCTGCTTCGTAAACGAGAGAGAGACTCAGGAGAGAGCACACGCACGCAAGCAAGGCACATAACGAAGCAACGTAACATAACGTAACGTTACGTAAAAGTCAGATCTTTTGCGTCGAAACCCCTGGTCGCTCAAACGTAACCTGACGTAAAGAACTAAAGTTCCAAAAAATAATTTGACAGATTCATTTAGATTGACAAAATTTGCACTTCCTTTCTAAACTTCAGAGTACAATTTCCATCCCAATTCAAATTCAGGTATTGACTGTTTTTTTATGTTATTTTGGATATCTTAATGTATGAAAGATGTTGAATTAATTATATTATATTTTCTCACTGGCAAAGGGTTTTTTTATTCTCCTACCGTAATTCCCTATAATATTATTCCAAGACAATATTTGCAGCTGAATGATTTAGCACAATAATGTTATTTCTTAGTCTATGGATACTCGACTTGAAAGACTAAAAAACAAATATTAAAGTGCAAAATCATTCAATTGCAAATATTGTACAATAATACGCGTATGCTGAAAGCTTTAAAATTCGAAAAGCGCGCGTCTTGAGTGCTAGTTTGTACCAGTAGCCAAGGTTGGCGCTAGTGGTAACTCTGTGCCACAAAACACCACATGTTTAACATCTCTCTTATTTATTACTCTATGCTCCAAATATGTTTCTGCTTGGTTCTGCCTCCTGTCCAGATGTAATGATGCTTTTTTGTAGTATTTGTTTCCCATCAAGTATGATTGGTTTATTATATTATAACATATACTTTGCTGCATTTTATCGGCAGTGGTCCAAATTGTTTAAACTTCCGCATCTTTGTAGTCTTCTCTGTCACCATCAATGCATTTATCGTTGTAAAATCTGCAGGTGGCTTTGATCACTGTCCAAATTATTGCACTGTGCTATACTAAGTTAAATATTGTCCTTGAAATTTTACTAAACACCACATAAGAAAGAAGTCTTGGACAATAAACGATTCTGATTGCTTTATTTTGTCCATTTTTTTAGAATTTCTCAAATATAATCTAAAATTTTGAATATTATATAACAGATGATAGTTAATGGGTTTTCAGTATAGATTTATTTCCATGTTTTCGGACACGAAAATCCAGGTGCCAAACGAACTTTATCAAAAAATCAGCATTTTGTAGAGTCAGCCAGCCCTTCTAAATTTTGGCATTGAAACAAATTATGTAACCATTCATAAATTCGTGAAAATAATCTGATAAGCACCAGTGAATTATGTTGTGGTGCTGCTTCTGTTGATCATACAAAAAGCCAGTGGCGTTACCATACATAATTCGTAATAGAAGTTTTGTTGAATTGTATTCGCATCTGTAGAAGAAGAATTTTTCCAGTCAATATATTTTTTCTTCCTCTATAAAATTATTGTAATGAACAATATTGAAATTAGTTTACTTTGTGCACATTTGAAGGGTGATAATCCCTGAGAAAAAATATAACTGAACGCCGTACCAAACGATCAGATAAAAAAAAAGTTGCCTAAGGGTGGCGCCCATGCCCTGCACAACTCGAACAAGATGCTGAACAGATTGTGCCCTTTGCTGGCGCTCACTGATCAAGATAGCGTTGACACATGGGTTGCACTTTGAATATGTACATAATTTTGTTCTTTTATTTGTAATTTCTTTCTCGGGGTGTTTTCAAACGACTCGGCTAACAACATATAAATTAGCAAAAGTCAGGGCTGTGCCAGACTTATTCAATATTGTGGCATTGTGCTGATAACCAGGTGTTTTTCAATGTGACGAAAACGTATTTTATTTGGACGTTTTTTAATTTATCAATTTAGAATGGTATGTCGGAAATGATGTAAAAATAAAATAGATATGAGATTAAAAACATCGAAAAACTAAGCAAGAGACATCTAGGGGCGTTTTGTAACTCATTGTACCGCCCACAACTATCTCACAGCTCAAGCCAAAACAGGTACAAACTGAAAATTATATTCTATCACCACGTCATTAGATAAATACAGGGTCATAGCAAATTAGATTGAAATATTGTTACTTCAGACTTATTTTTAATTGTGACACAATAACAAACCACTATTGTAATATTTCGATAGATTCTAATAATTACCATGATGAAATATTATATACATAAAATGAATTTATCGATTGGTAATTACCGTTTAGCTTTAATAACTCACTAAACAAAGTTGCTTATAGGTCAGATTATTTTTAATACTTCTATGTTGTACTTAATAATTTTATTGAGAGAAAAGTTTTCTCAATGACACCAGACGACAATTATAATTAAGATTTCACAGTGTTGTCACATCGAATTTATTTTCCAAATACACCTACTTATTATTCTTGTATGTATGTTTGTATTTGGGGTGTCATTTACTGATACCTAAAAGATCTATTGTGCCCCCTTACTTATACTTAGTTTCTGAGGAGAGTCTCAGAAACTGGTAGTTCCTTTAGTCCTATTTCCCGGAGGAATTTCAGGATGTCTGCAGGCTTCAACTTAGGTAAATGTTCCTGGACGCATCCCAACTCGTGCCCAGTAATCCCTTAAGAGGTACAAGAGTAAAGGTCTCAATAATCTGTATACCTAACTCGTGCTCGATTGAAAAATTTACCTGTTCAAATTACCATCCCATCTATAGGAACAGGTATTATTGTTAAATTGGGTTTTCCTGAAGTACTTACTAGAAAGGATTTTGTTTCGGGTTTGATATTTATGAATGAGTTAGTTTTATTTCGTAATTGGGAGGGTTAAGAGCAGCTCTATAAACATGTCGATTCGCGAAGTATCAAGTCAACGTGGGAAAATATTATTAATTGTAGAACAATACAAATTTAATCAAAGCAGCAAGAAGTTAACATCTGGAGAAATTAAGTGGGTGTGTGTGAATAGAAAGTGTAACGCATATTTTCGGACAATCGGTGATTCTGGTGGTCGTGTAATAACAGAAAAAGTGTTAACTCATAATCATCCTGCAATAGAAGAAAACATTATCCAAAGACATATAGTGAGTGCATCTGCTAAACGAAAGGCCTTTGATGACATTTGTGAAAAGCCTAGCAAAGTTATTCGAAAATGTTTTGAATCCAATTTAAATGAACTTAAAATGAATGATTTAAATTGTATACAAAAACAATTTATTATGAAAAACGTAAAAAGTTTCCAAAACTTCCATCAAATGCCGAAGAGGTGTTTGAAGTTTTAAACAATATCAATACACGCACTTTACAAGATGAGAACTTTGTACTTATAAACGATGTTGGATTAAATTTAATTGTATTTTGTACTGAAACTAATTTGAAATTTCTCTGTGAGTGCACTACACTTCACATGGATGGGACGTTTTCGTATTGTACAAAGTATTTTTTACAATTGTTTACTATCCATGGCCTACGTAATGGACATTACATACCACTTGTTTTTTGTTTATTGCGAGATGAAAAAGAAGACACCTACAAAAAATTATTTCGCAAATTAATTGATACGTGTAAGGATAAGAATTGGAATCTACTGCCTGAACAAATAGTAATTGATTTTGAAATCGGCATTCATAATGCTACGCGATTGATTTGGAGTGAAGCTAGATTGATAGGCTGCCGATTCCACTTAAGTCAAGCATGGTGGCGAAAAATTCAAAATTTGGGACTATCGTCGGAGTATAAAAACAAAGAAAGTGTTTAAATCGAACTTTAAAAAACGCGCGTGTTTTAAAGTTACCGAGGCAACATCAACAACTGGAGAAACGAAGTCTAAATCTATGATTAATCATGTCCAAATGACAATTTCTTTATTATTGATCTGACAGGAGTAGTTTGTAACGTCAAAACTTTTATTCGAACAATATTTAACAATGTCAAATTTATAAATTAAAATGGAAAGTGCCGTTGGTATTGTTTGAAATATTAATATTTCCATTTTTCAAATCTTGGGAAATGGTATTTAAATTAATACTATTGACATTCACAGAACTCAATAAGGTTGAACTTCCATCGAAATACAAATTAGTTTATGTTTTTCTCATTTCCATGACAACGCAAGGTATACATCATATACATCACGAATTCAACCATTTGACATTTAGTTCTTGTTTCAATCTATGATTTCCATTTCTTGTTGTTGCTGTATTTATAGACCAGTATTTATAATTTTAAAGTGCACCATTAAAAAAAAATAGCGTAAAGTATTCGTGGATAACTGGTCTTTAAAACACTTGCTCTATTTCGAAAAATCGCGCGTGTTTTAAAGACCTTAATATCCACTTATACTTTAATATACTATTTTCAATTTCATTGGAAATGGCCTCTAAATTTTAGAGGAAGAGTTACAGAATAGGCCTCTATGTCCCGTTGGGATCCCTGTTAAAACTCTTAGCGCAGTTTTACTTCGACATATGCATTCATTTGATCTCAACAGGTTGTAGTCACCCAGAAGAGTCTTTTATTGTATAAGCCCTACTAAATCTTTCCAATGGTCAGATCTTCTCTTTGTTTCGGATTTACCTATTTCTCCCAATATTACATTGGTGCTGATTCCGCAAAAGGGTTCAGGCCCCTAGAAAGGTATTTCAGTCCCCCTCTTAGGTAGTTCATCTACTATTTCATTTTCTTCTATCCCAGTGTGTCCTGGAAACCATAGTAAGGTGACTATATTTTTCTCGCCTAATTCATTGAGTTTGTCTAGGCATTCCCACACCATTTTGGAACTGATTACACAAGAGCTCAGTGCTTTAATGGCTGCTTGACTATCCGACATTATGACAATCCTTTGTCTTCTGTATCCTTTATCAATATTGAACTGGGCGCACTTTCTTATTACGTGGATTTCTGCTTGAAAGATACTTGTGGTTTTTCCCAAGCTTTCAGAGTGTTTGGTTCCTGGCCCGAACACTCCTATCCCAGTTCCTTCTATTGCTTTGGTGCCGTCTGTGTACCATTGAATAACATTGGTAATGGTATTTGGATCCCATTCCTTCTTGTTGCTTAATGCCGTAACAAATTTCTTTGAAAAATTATACTTTTTCATCATACCGTCTTGTAGCATGTCCCAGGTTGTCTGATTCCTGAGAAGTGATGTGGTTTTTTCTTATATAAGAAACAGCTACTCGGCTTCCCCACCAACGGTCTCACAGCTCTGTGGGGGAGTACTTATTATTCTTAGTTACAACCTTATTTTTCTCTAAATTACAACAGAATATTGCAATATTTACTAGAAAGCACATATAGAGTGAGTTTTTTTAAGTAAAGATGCATAAAGACCGGAACTTTTGAGTAGACTCCGTTTCACATAAGAAGTACCCAGTAAAGTCTAGAAGTGCAGTCGTATGTGCGAAGAAGCTGCACATAGCAATATCTGTTATGTGCAGCTTCTAGACTCTAGTGGGTTTTTCTTATTTGAAACGGAGACTACATTCCATTTGGTATTCTACTTTTCCGTCTCACAGCTGTACGAAAGTTGTTAATAGCCAAGGAATTTGACGGATATAAAAATGATTGTAATATTTAGTAATTAATTCTCACAAATGCAACTCTAAACTGACTAAATTATAGACAATAAATTTTATTCGGATAATTATTGTTTATTATTTAGTTGTTATAATAAAACATACCATAGTTTAAAAGCGAGGAGTGGCATTTTGTGAATGTGCTTTGACATTTTCCTATGCGTATACAGTTAAATTGCTATTTTACTAATAAAGTAATTTAGAGAAATATATTTTAAAAGGTGTGTTAGATGAACTTAAACAAAATATTCAATATAAATGATTTATCGGATAGTTAATATGAGTAAATTATTATTCAAATTAACTTCTTATAAGAGAGAAGGTTTTCAATTCTCGTACCTCAATAATACAGTTTTGCGTCTTTAAGATGTTACAGGGTGGAGAATAGATACAAATTACTTAAAAATCTGTAAACTTCTAAATAAAATACGATGAAAGCATTATACAGGGTGATTCATAAGTAATGGGGCAAATTGTAAATCTACGTTCAGAAGGCCAAAATAATAATATTTTCATTAACAATAATGGGTCTTAGTCTGCTCCTTACTGAGGTACAGGATGTTCCAAATTAAATAAGTAAGCTGTAAAATAATGAGCGATAAAAAATTTGTAGCTGATTTCATCTAATTCATATGGCGCATGTGGCGACATCTACGAGTTAACTCAAATCCTCTCACACATTCTTGTTTACCCTTACAAAAACTAGTTTATATCCAATTTTCAAGTCATTATGTAGAAAAGTAGCTGATCTATAAACAAGAATCTATTTTATTTTTTTCGCTTTAACATCCTGTACCTCCGTAAGTAGCAGACTAAGACCCATTATTTTTGATTAAAATATTATTATTTTGGCCTTCTGAACGTTATTTACAATTTGGCCCATTACTTATGAATCACCCTGTAGACTAGTCAAAGCACACATAATATCCGTAAAATGCCGCAAAAATTACAAAAAACTTGAAAATTCAAAATTGAGTATTTGAAAGGGTTGTGATTAACATGAGAAAAACTTTGCAATGCTAAGTCAGGCAATTTTCCGGAAAATCGCTAAGTAAATTTTGGTTTTCTGTTCTTTCACTCTAATTGTTTAAATAATGAATATACAGGAAAATGTTGAATTCAAAAATTGTAGCTAATACATTTATCTACAAAATTTGTCTGAACATTTTTTTGTATCAGCATTATTTTTCAAAATATACAAAATTTCTCTAGTAGTATTTTTGAACATCAATTTTCATGTTTTCAATAATAAATCATATTTTTTTTTTTTTTTTCCATTTTGGGAGCCGTTCAGATGCCGGGAGCACTGCAGCCTATTGGCTTATTGTACTCTGCTCCCATATTTAGTCCACCCATCCAGTTATCCCCGTACCTTCGAGTAGACGGTATAGGTCCATTGGATGTGTGCCATATACTTCAGGTGGCACATTGGCCTCTCCGAAGATTGCCCGTCTCCTCGAGTGCAGTTCCTCACAGTCAGACAAGATATGGGTCACGGTCTCGTTCTCCATGCCACATAGTCTGCAGCTGAGGTCCCCGTTATACAACCCCATTTTATGCAGGTGATCTTTTAACGGGGCATGACCCGTTAGATAACCTGTAATAATTCTTAGCTTATTCCTGCTGATATTCAGTAGTTCTTTGGCCCGTTTTGCACATGTGTCACCTATGAAGGTTTTGCTGTGTACCTGTTTCGGAGTGTTCCTCCAATGAAGTCTATGTTGGCTTTGTACCCATTTTTGTATTTGCGCTCGGACTACCTTTTTTGTGGTCCCAAGAGCTGGTTCTGGTCCAACATATGCTGTTGCTGAACCTCTTTTTGCGAGTTCATCAGCTTGTTCATTTCCAGAAATACCATTATGTCCCGGCACCCACACCAATCTTACTTTAATGTGGTCTGCTAGTTCATTTAGTTCTTTCTGACATTCTTCTACTAGTCTGGATGTTACCTTGCGGCTATTTAAAGCCGCAAGGGCTGCCTGGCTATCAGTTAGTATGTTTATCCTATGAGTGTCAGTCCTATATTTGTTAATTCTGACACATTTTGGGATGGCATAGATCTCTGCCTGAAATACAGAGGTATGTTTGCCTAGTGAGAAAGAGCCTTTTGTGTTTCTCTTTTCACTGTACACTCCTGCTCCTGTTCCTTCCCCTGTCTGTGATCCGTCTGTGTACCAGGTCTCTCCTCGGGGAAATTTCAGTCTGCTTGGGTCTTGCCAGTCCTTTCTGTGAGGTATTTCTACCTCATATTTAGGGCTTGGGAGAAGTTTAGTGGCCATATAGTCTGTTTTCATATCTAATCATAAATCATATCATAAACACTATAAAAATTTATAGAAAGTTTGCTGAAAGACGTCTGATTCAAGTATTTATTGTGAATAATTGTGTATTATTCAAAAAATCTAATATAGAAAAACTGTATAATAGTTTCGAAAGTAGACACTTCAAAGTGTTCAGTGGTAAAGTTCCATTGGATTATATTAATTTCGAAGAAAGATTTAATTGAATGAAGTTTAAGAAAAACAAGTAAAATTAAGCATGCAAAAAAAACAGATTTTCAAGAAGCATTTGTTTAAAAATCGAAAGATTGATAGCTTTGCTTTTGTAACGATAATGTTCTTTGCTCATTTGTAATGCTCAATCTAGAAGGAATTATCGCTGGGATAAGTATTAATTAAATAGGAATTATAATTGTTTTTTGAATTAATAGCTTTAGTTTTTTATAAATAAACCGATTTTACAGTTAGAAAATCTACTTTTTTAAATTTGCAATTATTTACATTTAAAAGCTTAGATTTTTCTTCACATTTAACATGTGTTTATTTATTTTTTCAGAATTTAATAAGCCCAAAATTATTTACTTTTAATTCGAACGGTTAATAAATTTGGCTCCCGGGCCGTTCGCGCTTATCTACGAATTGACTGACTTTAATTTTATCTCGTAAGCTTTTCAATTTACAGAAAAACTTTCAGATAAAATTTGTGGATAAATGTATCAGCTACAATTTTTCGCTTTTTCACAGATAATAGTACATTGTTTACCGGGTAGGAAAAGCTTAACATTCCTGGACGACTGTGAAGAACACAGAGTCCAGGAATGTGGCTTTTCCTACGAGGTAAACATACTATTTTTCCGCAAATCGTTTAAAATTCGACAGATATTGATTGATTTAAAAAAAAACGCGATAATTTTATTCCCAAATAAATGGTGCTTTGAAATTCCTAATAAAATTACTTGGGTTACTATGGAAACGTATTGAGGTTGAATTGTCAAACTTGACGCTTATAAATTTAATTGCTGGTGTTCTCGAAAGTAAAATGATAAGTGATGATGAAATTTCCATTCCTGGGACTCCTCCAGAGCTGGTTGAGGCAGTGAATACTGCTTCATTAGAATTATTGCCAAAGAAATTTCTATCATTTATGTAGAACACTAACAACTGTACGGAAATATCATTTCCTTACAGTAAGGAAATGACATTTCCTTACAGTAAGGAAGTCCTGACTTTTTCTTCAAGAAATTTTGACAGGAATGTCAAAATTTCCTAGCGATTTGCGGAAAACAAATTTACTTAACGATTTTCCGGAAAATTGCATGCTTAGCATCGTAGAGCTTTTCTCATGTTGAACACAACCCTTTTAAATACTTAATTTTGAATTTTCAAGTTTTTTGTATTTTTTGTGAGATTTTATGAGTAGTTTGACTAAGCTATTAGCATAATTCCTTTTTGCGACAAAGAAATGAATGGACCAATTTGATCATTAATGATTCACCAGCGTCGGTGGCAACAATCATCCTCAGTTTCGAAATAAAAGTTGCACATCGAGATCACGTGGGTGGTTCATGGGTGGTTTGTAATGGTATTGTTTGGTGCATGTGCATCGACCCAGGCCCGTTTTACAAAACCATTAAATATACTTTGAGATGCAACGCGTCGAGAGGAAGGAAGTGACTAGTCGGACATGAATTGTATATGTTGCATCTATTATTCAAGAACCACCTTTAAACTGAATATTGAGTCACCAACATTTAAATATTTCTTACTTCCAATTCATATTAATTTCGTACACGTTTTCTATGTGCAAAATAAAACGAACTCCAGTAAATTCCTTTGTTTCTAGTTATGGTAGAAAAATTTGAATGTAGACAAGTATATCGGTCTGCATTACTAACCTTGTACTTAGTACGCATATTAAACTACGAAGTAAACAAATGAGTATCTTACTGAAATTAGTTTAAACGATCGTATCGTAAATGACAACACAATATAAACGTTGTATTTGGTATAAAAGCAACTAAGCGCCTCACCATATTTAGATGAATAGTAATAATCCAGCCATATCGATGTATAACTGTATAAAATGTTTAAGACAAGGATAATTTAACTGAATTTGTCTCTACCATCATACACGTTGTTTTATTTATAAGCTATTCTCTATAGAATGTGGAGGACACTGCTTCAAGTAAGATCACAGGCTTGAAGGAACTGGAAACTCAATATAGAGCTTCCAAAGCCTGAGAAAAACTGTCAGGAAATGGTCTTCTCCCATTCAAGACATATAAATGTTAGGACCTGGTTCAGATAGCACTGAACAAAGCTCAATACGTCTACAAACAGTGTGCTTTACCGAAACAGCCGAAACACCAAGTTATCCCTATATTGCCAACCTTGAAAATATATACGTTGATGCCAACAATACGTAAATTTTACGTACATTTCAATTATGTGCAAAAATTGTCTCAAACCTTTTAATTTAGGGAAAAGTAATTAATTATATAACTTTTGCAGCTTATTTTCATTCAAAAATAACAAACATTTCCTAAATCCAGCAAGTGTTCAAAATTATTTCCTGCAGAATCCATGCAAGCTGCAAAACTTGTTAAAAGTGTTGTGCTGGCCGTCTAAATCATAGCTGGTGTAGGTAACACTACGACATGCGTTCTTTAACCCTAGATTGCCAACTATACGTGAAATTTACGCGTTGATAATCACTCATTATTCGGTAACTTACAACCCATAACTGCCACAACAGAAACTCGTCGGCAGCCGAATGTTGAGGTGGTGGGAGATGCACTGCTGGAGCGGCAGAACGAGGATACCAATAATAGGCTAGTTATTTGAGATTTCAAAAAAACTGTACGTAAATTTTACGTAGGCTGGCAATCTAGGGTTATAAGGTGGGGATGTTAATTGGTACAATAATAGAGGATGCACGTAACTAAAGGAGCTAGGAAGAGTTCTGTTTCTCTTATTGTGGAATAAAGTGGGGACTAATCTACAGACCACACGACCACTAGATATATCTTTCGCAAGAACTTCGAGATTGTCATCAAAGATCAAAAAGGGCTTGAGGAAGAGAACGCACCATCACTCAGTAAAGCAAATGAACTGATCTGGTACACAGACGGATCAAAGAATGAGCTCGGCACCGGAGCGGGCATATACAGCAAGTCGAGCAAATATGAAGGAATCGTCTCTCTTGGAAAATACGCCTCGGTATTTCAAGCAGAGGTCTATGCAATACTTGCATGTGCAAGGGCAAATAACATAAGAGCCTACAACAACAGGCAGATCAGGATTTACAGTGACAGTCGAGCTGCCCTTAAAGCACTTCAGAGCTCTAGGGTATCATCTTGACTGGTATGGGAATGCGGCGAAGAACTTAGAAGACTGGCGACTCGGAACAGTGTAACACTGGAGTGGGTCCCAGGTCATAAAGGAATCGCAGGCAATGAAAAAGCTGACGAACTCGCAAGAGTAGGATCGTCAACTCTGATGAACGGACCCGAACCTGCTGTGGGCATCCCCAGATGCTTAACGAGGTCATGGTTAAAAGGGTGGTTGAAAGAACAACACAATAAACACTGGAAGAATACGCCCCGGCAAATACATGGAAAGAGATAAATGGAAAAACCATTAGAAAAAATAGCGAAAGAACTGCTCTCAAAGAGCAAGAACAAACTACGCACCATAACGGGGCTACTTACGGGACACTTTCCCACAAAGGAGCACCTGAACAAAATAGAGCTGTATAACGGAGACCTTACATGCAGAAGATGCAAAAAGGATACCGAAACAGCTCTGCATATACTATGCAACTGTGAGACGTTGGACCACAGAAGGCGGAAACTGTATGGTTGACCCCAAATGACTCCAGAAGACTTCTACAACCAATCAGCAAAGAACCTGTATGAGCTAATACAGGGAATGGATTGGCTGAATAGGCTGTAGTCAGAACACTAGGAATATCCACAATAAGCCCAGGAGGCTAAGGTGGTGCCGGCGAAAAAAAAGCTACTAGGCTTCTTGAAAGAACGGAAACAGAAGACCCTGGGATATGCTGATGACTTAGTCACCAGGTTAAAGAGAAAATTGGTAGCAGCATGAATACGATACTAATGCATAAAGAAGACTTGTGAAAATTAGGGTAAAGGGTATCATAAATTGACTCAAAACTTATCTGGAACCAACATTTGGAAAAAGTAATACGCTAATAGTGGCCAGATGGCTATTTAGGGAAAAAATACTCCTTAAATCTGCTATACAATTTCATGTTTACATAAAACATAAATTATCTTATTATTTAAAAAGTTGCATGTAAAATCAATGGATGATTTGCACTAATTACAAAACATAAATATTCTAAATGCTATAGAATGAACGATGTAATATGTAATAGATAATCTAAAGAGAAATTAAACAAACAGGGGGCAGGCCGAGATATTGAGATAAGGTGATCGAGAATTGGAGAACGACTTTGCCCACCCGAGTAGTTTAATATTTGTTGACTTGTAATTTATTGTTATCGAGAAATAGTAATTATTATGTCTTATTCGATGGAATATAATCCGGATGATATATCGTATCGTATCGAACTTATTTGTTCAATACATTTTTAATTACATATCGAGTTGTTACATCTTTTTGAATATTTATTATTGATCGGTCAGAAACAGTTATAAGAATATTGATAATATTGTTCTGTTCAATAAAGTAATTTTTTTAAAAGATTGAAAACTTAATTTCATAGAAAATTCTTCTTGGAAAACTGAAACGTGCTATTGATATATTTTGCAAACAGTGGCTCGAATTACTGTGGCTTTTTGGCTGCTGCAGGCTATTGAGACGGATACGCGGGATAAAAACACATTTTTGGTGGAATTGCTTTTGCTGTAGGATGAAATGGCGCATTTATGGAAATTCAGATTGAAATGATTGTTGAATACAGGAATAGAGGTGTGGAAGACAAGTATTAAGTTGGTGAAAACATTTTTAATTGCTGCAATTATGCACCTCAAGGTATTTCGCAGAGGTTCTGTCCTGCTTCAAATAGTCTCTTTCACCCATTGACATTCTGGGAACTATGTCGGTGCTAGGCTATTATATTGAACCAAAATCAGTGAATCATTGCTAGCATGATATGAAGTGCTGACTAATCCGAAAGACCTTAGATTTGTCAGTATATCAGATCTTTCTACTTTAAAAGGTCAATATCAGGATAGGGGATCTCTGACGGCGCGAGGGTGCTGCCACATAGTGAGCCCCGTCAGTACTAAAATTCCTAATTTAGTGAGAACTGTAACGCCGTATACTTTTTTTATTCAATAAAATATATAATTGATAATTATTGCTTGATTCTTCTCACTTCAGGCATTACATATTATGGTCAATTTTTTGACATTTCATTTAATTTTACTTGACTATTTAATTGTTATTATTGTAACATCAATTTAATGTTGGGTAACTTTAAGTGAAATATCAAAAAATGGACCATAAAATGTCATTTTGCAATAAAAGTTAAATTAGAGTAATTTTAAATATGCCGCCAAAAACTGTAATATTACAGGAATCTCATTTTTCAGCTGTTAGCGAAGTTCCCAACCATCTGATTTGTGCTAGAGGTACTGACGGGACTCTCAAGGTGGCGTCACCCATACAAATAGATGGCGCCACGGGTCAGTTTCCCATCTATAAGTATTTTTTTAACTATGTCAAAATAACTGAACGAATGGAGATATAGGTTTTGGAATAATACAAAACTCTGCAAGATAATGAATTGCATTAGGGAATATAGTCTGTTGAAGGATATTTCTTGCAGGATCTGTCAAAACTGCAATTTAAAGTACTAAGCTAGTGGGATGATCCAAATTTACTCCTTGTATCAAGAAAATATTTTCAATCAATAAATTTAAATTAGTAGATGTTCCAAAGAACATCAATAACCTCATGTTTGTTTTTAATTTTCGATATAGTTGTTTGAGAAAATAGCAGGTCGTCACGATCTTAAACGTTATAAATGAGAAAACATGTTTGTTAGTCAGCTCTTAATGCATATGGTCAATCACTTAATTATTAACTGATGAGTTTAGTTGGATAAAAATGAGCCTTTACGTTGTTTCACACACATACACAGTTGAAACACTACAATTAAAAGTAGCATTAAAGTTAAATAATGATGATTACACAAAATACTAGATATTATTGAATAAAGTAGATGTTAGAAGGAAGATGAATATGTGAATAAATCAGAGTGGAGGATCTTTTCCATGGTTTCCGTTAATAAAGAGAGAGATATGTGCTTTGTTGCCATGGAAAAATACACAATAAAGTACACGCATATTTCATATTTTGCTTGGATATTAATTTATAATAGTAAATATGATATCAAAAATTACTAATAATAGGAAATAAACCAGTTTCCATTGGAAATTACTCACAAATTTTAAAATAAAATTCAAATTTCAATGCACTTTCCGACCACAACCCGAGGATTTCCGAACGCTACCGATGATACGTGTAATGTCATATCTCTTGTGTTTACTCATGTCAATATGGCCGGTATTGCATTAGGTTATGTGTAGTTGTGTGTTTATATTGTATTTTAATCAACTATTATTTGCTTCATCGACGTAAAAATATCATTTATATGTTTGTTTGAGACCATTACGTGTTTGTGTGTGCTTTTTTTTATTTCTAAAAGTCAACGTAAAGTGAAAAGTGGACATAAATATTCGATACTTCCGAGGATATTTTAAAACTTTTGGAAGAATATATATATTATTTACTAGTTCAGTGTTCAGTGACAATTCTTGCATATTTTGTGAGTAAAGATATGGCTAGGGAAGGTTTTGTAGAAGCACAAACTGATAACTTGCCCAAAGTAGACTCATTTATGCGGCTTGAATTTATGAAGTCAAACAGCTGCTTTAATGCAGGGGAAATAAGAGGAGTTAAAGCATTATAGTTGGAACGATTTAAACTATGTTTTATTTATATAATATATACAACCATATTTCGATTTGTTGTCGTAAGAAAATGTTGATTCCTAGACATATAGGTACATAACCTCAAACATTTAAGAATAAAAATTACCAGCATAGAAGTAGGTATATACATTGAAATGGTCTTCACAAATAAAAGTAATGCCCTTCTCTTAAGTGTATTTTTGCTTGCGCCACCAGGTAGAGTAACAAATATTTTGTCTGGAGTTTCAATAGACGTTGATTTACACACTGGAACAATGCAATACTTGGAATACAAAGTTTTTTTTTCGGTTTTATCCATTTTTAAAGCTTTCAGAAACAAATTAGGTCAAAAGAACTCGGAGCGTGATACACGAATAAGAACGTAAACAAATGACGTCACACCATGGGGCAGCCATCTTTATGACGTAAAGCGCGTTTTGGCGGACTTTCAAATTTTATGATTTTTAAAGTCGTTTTAAAAGTAAAGTTTATATTTTTTTGGAAAAATTGGCATACAAGGTGTTAGGAGACCTAATGAAGCGTCAATTCCCACCAATAGCAAAATTAATGCTTGTTCCCTATTGTTAACAGCAAGTGGTTAATAATTCGTTTTATCCTCAACCTAGGTCAATAATGGACAAATTAAACTATTTAGAGAATCTAAGTATAGTAGCTCAACAAAAACTCTTACAAGATAATTTTTTATACCAAGTTGATTGTCTTTAACATATTTGCTGCTTGAAATTACCCATCAAGGTGAAATTATTTGAATTAAAATGCCATTAGTTCAAAATTCGCGCTCAACCCTAAATGACTGATGACATAAAGAGTGCGTTTATAGTCTATGGGGTAGGTGAGGAGAAAAAACAAACAGTGTACTAGTCGGTGAGTGTTTTCGAACCAAACACACGGATTGTATAGTGAAAAATTTAACATTAACTGAGGTGTATACTCCATTAAGGTCAAAGAACTTTGTCACTAGTTCATTTAATAAGTAGAAAACCAAATTGTTGAAATTTCAAGATTTTCAAAAGTAGTTGGATAAAATCAAATAAAGATCTTTGAGCCAGATAGTAGTGGTGCTTAGACATAGTTGAAAAAGAACTAGTTTTATCACAGCAAAACATTGTTCTCTGTCTATCTCTCGAGTAAAATTGATTCCCACACACAGTGTAGAGAAGATTTAAAGAAAAACTACCCGTTAGATGAATGTGTCGAACATTCCAGAGACACAGAAGTCAGTGGACGTAATAAAAAATAATCCCGCTAGAATTCAGTTCAATCACATCTCAACTCAAACAGTAACTCTAGGGTACGATACTGTTTCGTCAGTAGTGATTCTGGTACTATTAACATTTAAAGAGATCATGTAAACACGTATGCGTGTGAGTACTGGCGCAAAGTAGTCTTACCTATGGGAGTGCTCGA
>CAJUYH010002705.1:2500-38041 GCA_910591685.1 Galerucella tenella
GCCTTTTTCAAGGACGGGGAAACCCCCTATGCTCATTCCGGTTGCATCCCATAATCTTGTCTTCAACATATATATATATATATCTTAAGTAGTCGACATGTGCAAACGTATGGGTCCTATCCCAAGTCGTTACACCGAACTAGATCAATTCTCAAACCCTTTTTCACAAAACCCCCTCCTAAATATATTTATATTATTCATATTCAATTCAATAAATAAAATTATTTCTCTCATCGCTTTATTCTTTCCCACTTCTATTTTTCCATCTTCCATTGGAAATAATCAAATAAAAATAATGAAAATGAAAAAGAAGAAGGACAATACAATTAAAATTATAATAAAGTGTATAAAAGTAAGTATAAAAACTCACCGAATTTGCGTACAGCCGTGTCTGCAAATACCAATCGCTTTGGAGTATCACCACCCGATGATAATGATGAATTATTTAAATCCTTAATAATCTGCGATATTGGCGAATACATCGATGCATCACCGCCATTTTGCTGTTTCATTTTAATTGGCGATAAATTGTCACTCTCAATTATTTTCATCAATACATCACGACGATTATTCCATTGATGATACATTTTATTTATTTATTTTTTATGTCAATTTTATTATTATATAAATTTATATTACTTATTATCCGTGTCAAGACAATCGTCACTTAATTATTATTTTATTTATTTACTTTCATTAATCGCACAATAATAAAAGAAATTATCAGAGTGCAATGTCAAATAGTTATATTTTTCCTTTAATTTTATTATTTATTTTTGTTATCTTCTCTTCCACGCGGATAGGGTTTCATAGGCGGTGACTGTACTCGATTCAATTCCATGAAATTGGCTGCAACTGAAAAAACAAAAAAAAAAAAAGGAAGAAATGATAAATTTAATGAGCTGATGACGTTTTGTGACGTGAGAAAAGTGGAATGTACGTGTATATGGTAACGTGTGACATTTATATCCACGTAATATTAATATTTAAACATATTTATGTGGCGGGTATGTAATCATTTGGTTGACAGAGTCAAGTTATTCGTTCATACGACGCCACATGTGTATGAATAAATATATATATATATATATATATAAATATAAATACGTTTGTGTATACATGTGAGCATTTAATTTAAAAGCCCTGCGGAGTTATATACAACCGACATATCTCGACGTCTGCGGTGTGAATGAATTTTATATACATGTGAGTATTTATGTATGTATGTATTTATTTGGGTGGGATATAGCGCCGTTACTATACCGCCTCCTATCGCCACCACACGCAACGTTTTTATTGCATCTGTACATGTGTGCTTACATATATGCATTTATATCAACTGACAGTTGGTCACTAACACACGTACACTATCCTCATATCCAACGGGTTAATACATAAGCCGACAAACTAAATTAAATGATAGAGACAACAAAAAAAAAAGAAAAAAAACAAAAGATAACAATTTAAAACAAAAATGAAAGTGATGTGCAAAATTAAATGACTCGTTAACAAATAATTTCCTGTCATTTTAATTAACTTTTTTTTCTTCACGTCTTCCTACCAATTCAATATTGAATAAAATATTATTATTTTCTTTTCATCAATCCAAATGTTTGTTTCATATTATTTTTCATAAAATAAAAATAAAATGAAATCGAAAAAAAATAAAATTAATGAGTGAAACCTGAAATATTTTCACGTACAATAATAATCAATGAATATTTATTTTATCTTCATTTGCTCGGAATTTAAATGTAAATGACAATATCAATAATTAAACTGACAACTTCTCTTATCGCTCACTATCATGTATACATTTAATTCATTCTCTCTCGCTCTCTCTCTCTTTCTCCTTCTATAAATAATAATTCAATCCTGTTAAAATTAAATGAAACTCAATGAAATAGAAAACCGACTAAGAAACAAATAATCGAGTAACGAGACAATTGTTTTATAGATAGAATCAATAGATATTTCAGACAATGATAAGTGGACAGTGCAACGAATTTTTATCAACCACCACCACCACCACAACCATAATAATCACCACGCGGTTGGCTAAAGTTTCCAACGGCCGTTAAAGATATTTAACCGGCAATACTATCCCCACTTTATTTTAAACTCCATCTCCTTTTACCCCACCATCTCATCCACCGCCCCCTACAACGTCACGTCATTCCCGCCAATATTTCTATTCCTTACTCTCTCATTTCCTTCTTTTCTTATATTACTTCATCCTCATCAACCTTTCACCTCTCTCCCATCATCACCCCCATGAAAAATCCTCTTATGTCTATTAAAAAAACACATTTTATATATATATATATATACTAAAAAGGATTATCTATATAATATTACATAAAATCGCCCTGAGAAAAAATTATTTTTGCAAAATGGCTCATGTTTCCAGTATCTATTTTATCTGCGGAACATGTGGTAGGATATCAAATGATACGAGAGACATTTTTCTCTTTTCTATGCGATAGCACATTCGATATATATATATATTTGCGTATGTATATAAATGAAAACAACAGTTGTTAAACGCCCATACTCTAAATCAATCGAGAAATTTGATATGAATGTAACGAGAAGCTTGGTGAGAGAGGTAGAGAAAAAAAAAATATCGATAGGCCACCCAGAAAATTCACATGATAAATTAATTTTTCTTCTATCATCCTTTTTGTTTTTTGTTTTTTCTCCCTTTTTTTACTCGATGGGCATCCCACATTTACGTCGTTGCAAATATTCCAAAGCAACAGACGTTTTTCATTAAACAATTGTTAACTGTCACAATTTGTTTCACGATGAAAACAATGAATCCACTGTTTATATTATTGAGACAATGAGTCGATTGATGTGATTTAAACTTTGGAAAAATAATCGATGATGTAATTTACACGTGGACTGAAATATTTTAATATTAATTATATAAATATTGTTTATGTATAAATATATATATATATATATATATATGTTTATTTGTATGTTTTGTGGTTAAATAATTTGGTGTGGACTCACCTAAATGTGACGGTTGGTTGTTCGATATAAATTGAGAGAATAATGTGTAATGCAAGAGATGAAAATGGTGAAACAAAGAAACGTCAGGAACACAAACACGAGGAAATGAAATATTTCTGTTCTTCTTCTTCTTCTTTTTTTTTTGTTTTCACTGAACGAATTATTATTTCGAGCTTTCCTACGTTGTTTTTGCCCTGCATTAATTGGATTATTGATGAGGATACAAAGTAATAATTAATTGTGAGAATTAATAGTGAGAACTGCGATATAATTTTGTTACGTATGCGAGAATTATGCGTTGTTAAATTGCAAGACGTGACTGTTTATCAATTCACACATGATCTTACTTACGTAGATAATAATCGAATGAATCCCGGTCACATATAACAAGTGCTATTTTATTCTAATATATATCTATCTCTTTCTTGTTTGTGATATACTTTCAGTTGACAAACACGCAACAGAGAATACGAAAATGATATAGGTTGAATGGCGGTATTTTATTGTCGCCCGTTGTCGATAGTATCGCACAAAATTCACTATTGCCATTGGTTTATTAAGCAAATGGCGCGGAATAAAGAAATTTAAATGAATTTGAGGTTATGTATACTTTTTGCTATGCAACAAATATTTTACTGTTGAATTTATTGTTTATTAAATTTTTAATGTTGTTTTAGTTATATATTTCTCTGTAATGGTGGATTTAATTCGATAATCGCAATAATTATTCAATTTATTTGATTATGGAGTAAAAAAATGGCGGTCACTATTGCTATTGGTGTGTTGGATCAACGGCGGGAAGTTGTTTTGTAAATATAAAATATTACTCTATAATTGTTATTGATTGAAATATTGAGTGAATAATAATTATTATTGTTGGTATATATTCATCTTTATTGTTTCTTTTTTTGTATTTAATATTAATTTTTTTTTTTGTCAGATGTAAAAATATTTTTCTATTCAATTATTTGTTTTGCATGTGTATAAATATTTCACAATTATTATTAAACACACGCACTAAAAAGCTACTTAATTATTAATTAATTAAAAATATATAATGATAATCTCATTGTGAAATACTTTTTTTCCGCCGTTTCTTAATATTTTACACACATTCATTTAATTTGATTTATTTACTATTATGAAAAATTCCCTCACTCTCCTCTCGATTTCCTCCACTTATATGTGTATATATATAAATGCATCAAGTATTTTTTTTTTAATTCAATAATAAATTATATTCTGAAAAATTCGATAAAATAAAAAAAATTTTTTAGAGCCTCAATTTGGCATTTTTAGTTTTTTCCCCGTGTAAATAATTGAATTAAACGAATTGAAATATAAATTCGAGCTCATATTTTCACGGTTAATATGATTTGTTCATACATTGCAAAATAATATAATCCATGATAATTGAATGATTGATAACGGGAGAAGAAAAATTTATTTTTATTTTTGTTTTATCGATTTGAAAGAAAATAAATTGAAATAAATTAAAAAATGTTTTTATTCTCACGTGAATCACTGGTGATGTTGGCAGTGGATCGTGGAAAAGGCTTCGTGGATAGGATTTGACTGGTTTTAATGACACTGGTTAATAATCCTTTGGGTTTTGGTGGTAATGGCGGCGGTTTTAATAATTTTATCGGTGATGTTGAATTATTCGTTGTTATTTTCATCGATTTTTCATGGCATTTGCTGTCGTCATTGTCATTATTATCAGCCACTTGATTATCAATATCAACAATTGTACGATCAATATCCTCAAGTGTGCAATCTAAATTGCTCGATGAATCCAAATTCAATTGTAAATCTGGCGTTGATTTTTTTTTATTACTAAATCTCACACTACTCTCGTCATGATGATTATTCATATAGTGATGTTGATACTGATTAATACCCAAATGACGATGAATATTATTTTTTTTAT
Organism: Galerucella tenella; assembly: GCA_910591685.1. Taxonomy (NCBI): domain Eukaryota; kingdom Metazoa; phylum Arthropoda; class Insecta; order Coleoptera; family Chrysomelidae; genus Galerucella; species Galerucella tenella. The sequence goes on from CAJUYH010002705.1 coordinate 7,452, forward strand.
CGATTTTATTTTGTTTTTTGCCATCGTCACTCGTTGATGAATCGTAGAATTTTGATGATGAACTAACGTCGGAATTCAATGACGATGTGAAACGTCCACGGCGCATTTTTTTCTCATCTGCATTCAACTTTCCATTCTCTTTATTCTGCTGAGTAAAAAAAAAGAATTAAAAAAAAAACAAGACATATTTTTATTTGAAAAAATGAATTTTTTTTTATATCAAATGGAAAAAAAAACGCGATAGGAAATTTTGCTTTACCTTTAAGAAATCTGGTAGCTCAAAATTTATTTCAGTTCCTCTTTGATCCTCCAACCGCGATCGCTGTGCTCTTTTCAATCCTTCGTACAATTCTGAAATGTATGAAAATAAAAAATATTGCTGTTAATGAAATGATAGATGATTTCATTTTTAAATTCATTATAAAATTATAATCTCTAATTTTCGTTTACCATCACCGTCAAATCTCCCGGGCAATTGTAATTTAACTCCGTTGCGCAATTTGGCAATTAATGGTGCGTGCGAACGTGTTGATTGTAAATTTTCCTCCCCTGTACAATCAGTCGAACAACTTTTTTCACTAACATTGCTGCTTTTGGATTTGCTTTTCTTTTTACTGAGGATATTTGTGTCACGCATGAAAAATTTACTTGATAGAATTGACGAACTGTCCGATCGTTGATCGTCAGACTGTAGAAGTAAATTTAATTAAATAAATAATTGAATAAATCGAAAAACCATTTTTCTAACCTCAAATTGTAATAAAATAATTTCTCTTTACCTTACACGAACCCTCACTGTGATATTTCGCTACACTTTTTCCAACTAAAAGTTCTTCAAATACTTTATTCGTAATCTCATCAAGTGTTGTCTGCCCTTGCGGTATTTCATCCTGACAACGAAGATGAAAATCTACAATAAATAAACAAATTAAAATACATCTTACTATTTAAATGATACCACAATATTTTTTCATTCGAAATTAAATTGCAAAATTTAATTACCATCGCTATTTGACGTAAGAATAAGTCGTGTTGGCGCATTTATCGCCGGTATCTCCAATGAAACTGGATGTCCATCGCCCCATATTGTTATCAATTCCAATTTGAAACCATATTTATTCAATAATGGCCGCAATACATCTTTCAATATACGTCCTTTGTGCGCAACAACAGTTATTATTCTACGCGATGGTAAATCAACCTTTAATACTTTAGTTGGCACCACTTCAACTTCTTGACCCGCCAAAACACACGATGAATACTTCAAATTCACCATCTGCAATACCAACAATTTATTCATAAACTCTAATAAAAAATATCAGGAAAAAAAAAAAAATAAGAAAAACAATATACATTCACTACTTAAATTAATTCAGGCAAACATAATCAAGGTAATTAGTAGAACAATTCTTTTACTAATTCAATTACAAATCCCAATTCAATTTCATAAAGCAATACGCACGCATGCAATATTAATTGTGCTTAAATAAAATAATAAGTGAGAAACAGAAGAACAATAAAACCACTACATTTCCAAATTAGTGCAGCGAATTATCTTATTGTGACGAAATGTTTTTGTTAATATAGAAATTATTATTATTCTTTTATTGGTGAGATTTCCACTTTTTATCTTTTTTTTTTTTCGTTTGTATGTGATAAAAATATTTGAATTATCAACTAACCTCATCTGTGGCTAGTATTAATACGTCATAATTATTGTATCGCAGTGCTCGCTTGTCAAGCAAACGATTAACAACATCTTTAATGCAATCGGATTGGCTTGTTGGCACAACAGTTGTTGATCCATCAGGCAATATCACTCGACACAAACCGCTACACTTGGCATGAACCTCTTTTTTTTCATTATGACCATCGTAAGACGCTGACGACTACAATTTTGTTTTTTTATTTACTTCGCTTTATTATTTATATGTATTGAATATAATAACAAAAAAATAGTTGGAGTAATGATGGAGAACAAATACAGGCAAACGCACACACGCACACACATTACTCTAGCAATAATATGATTACCGAACGATGCTCGTATTAGTTATCGCAAAGAAAAAAAAAAAAAAAACAGTAAATAAATTGAACATAAAATTCTTCTCATTAGTTGATTTTTTTTTATTTCTAAGGTGGTTAAATAGATAATTGTTTTTTTTTCAACTTACGTGCTTGCTAAATGACTGTCGGAGTGCCAAATCCCATGATGCCAGTGATGATCTACTGCTGGATATTGAAATATTGTCGTCATTATTATTTCCCTCATTGTCACGTTTTATTGATGAAAAACTTTTGTAAATTGTTTCGCCACGGTTTGGAGTTTTATTGTACTCGGTTTCGCCACGATCTTTTGATTTAGATCTGTGCAAAATGAGCGTGAAACATTACAGGAAAAAAAAAACAAAGAAATAAAATTAATAAGTAATTCTACCAGTGAAAGCAAAATTAGTTTTTATTTTATTTCAATAATAACTGTGAAATTGATTGAGGGAATTTTTCTTTCATCATCATTTTTTTTTTCCGTCATTTTCAATCACAAAAATATAAATGAAATGATGGTGTATCGATAGGGAATCGCACGAGCTTACCAACGCGTTCATTGTCATTAAAATACAGTGTATTCACTTGCAATAAACCGTTAGTGAAAGTCAAAACAAAAATTTCACACTTTAATTAACAAAAAAAAAAAAAAAAAAAAAAATGGATAAATCGATAATTAAAATTCATTACCTATTTTTACGATTCCACGGCAATATTGATTTCCTACAACGATCCTCAGCATCCGAATGGCTTTTTTTTAATTTAACATTGGGTGAACATGTCAATGCCAAATCACAATCATCATTATTGACAATTCCACTACCAGTCTCCAAACAATGACGATAAAGATCGGAGCGTAAAAATCTTGGATAGCTATCGAATTTCATCAAATTGAACACTTGCTTTTGCGCCTAAAAGACAAAAGAAACAAGAAGAAAAGAAATTATCAACCATATTAAACTGAATATATCAAAGATATATCAAGTAAAAAAAAAAGTTTTCTTAATTAATAAACAAAATTTACTTGTAAAAATAAATTGGCGGGCGCTTGATTCAATAATTCTTGGGTAATTTGTCCAGCTGCATGACTGTCAACATTCACCGGTTCATTTGCCGTTGTTGACAAATGCCGTTGATATATTTGCCATGCCAATCGACGTCGACATATTGCATCATCATTGTTCTTATATCTCTCACATGCAGCCCAAAAATAAATATTTTCATGGCTAAATTCCTTTTTTAAAAATTCCTGTTGACAATTTCAACACATCAATATCACCATGAAGAATAAAAAAAAACAAACAAATTCAATAAGTAATTAAAAATAATACATTAAATTATATTACAACAAATAATAGTTATTATATTTACCGCAAATGTCTGTAGTCCTTTAGGATCTTTCAGCAATTTTTCAAAGCCTAATGACCATGTATGTACCCCAATGCCAACATCAGTTTTATCACACGACTCAATGCTGCCATACAACTGAAAAAAAAAAATACATCAACACACATATATATATATCTATATTTTTCAATCTAATAATGCAATTGGGAACGTATCAAGTGGCGTATGTGAATGGGGATACAGAGATTTAATTAGATAAACGTATATACATATAAAAAAAAACAAAAGGATGTGAAAATAGTTAGTGAGAAAAATATGATTGTATTGTCTCATGAAATTTTTATTTCATCTCAAAAATAAAATATACAGTATATTGATTCAATTATTTATTTATTAAATCAATAATAATCAATTTTATTCAATTTAAATTGATGAGTCAATATTAAACCGCCGGAAATGAAAATAAAAATGTTTAATTTAGTTGACAATTCAATAATTATAATAGATTATTGGCATAAATGAAACAATGAGAGAGTGAAAAAGAAAAAAATTAAATAAATAAATAAATAAATGTTGGTACGTGAGGTAATTCTAGGAATTTATATATATACACGGATAGGAAATGACTCTGAGCAACTTCGTGTACATAAATGAATGTGTCATTAAGTGAATTCTAGCAAGTATGTATGTCCTCAATTCCACTTCCTAATAAAAGTAAAAAATCTCGAGAATAACTAGTGATAAAATAGAATAAAAAAATAAAAAAATAGCCGCTTTACTTATTTATATATTTTTATTTTATCTTTCGTTTCATGTCAATGTTAAGAGGAAGTGAATACTTGAGGTGGACATGATTTCCTCGGGCGTTACACACCTCTGTTATTCAACAGGTGAAACGACATGGAACCACGTAACAATAAGAACTCGTGGAGAGCCAGACAGAGACAGTGAGTGGAAACGAGTCTCACGCATTGACAAAAAGAACAAAAAAACGAGTGAGAGAGCAAAGAAAAACAACAAAAGAGATACTCTATTCTTCATGTTTCCTTTTGCGGCATTTTAATTATGGTGGTTATTATTGTTGAGATATCCCCCTGAAGTAATTGAAGTGAGTGAGTCAATTGCTACAAAAAATATATATATATATATTTATATGAAGTTCATGATCAATTTTTATTGCTAATATTTTATTCTTCATTGTCATTTCTATGAAATAAAATTAATCGCACATCAATTCTAATTATAAATGCAATATATGCACTGTTTATTCTTCTATTACTCATATTCAACAATAAATTTTATTAATTTATTCTTATATATATATATATATCTTTAATTAAAATTTATATAACGAGTCATGGTCAATGAGAGCATTAAATTCTCAATAAACTTCAATTTGAGTACATTAATGAAAAAAAGAAAAAAAAAATCCTCACTATTATAAAACACATCCACACACAATAATAACTAAAAATAGTAACCTCAATTAATTATTATTGACTTTTATTTCTTTTTTGTTATTTATTATTTTTTTTTTTTTTTCGTATTTTTAAATACATTGTAGTGAAGAATAAATTTATATAAACTGCAATTGCCCATTTAAATTGACATAAATTACATACTGACTTGAAGTGACGATTCATGACGCTGTCGCGAGCGTGTTATTAATCCAAAGCCATCAGTTGTTGATATTTAATTCACCATTAAAATTCATACAATCAATCAATTTATATAAAGTCATTTTTATAAATAAATATATAATACAGTTGAAGTTTTATTTGTCTTACAACAGAACTGTGTGAAATTAAACAGTGGCATAAAACAACAATTGATTCACATTGATATCAATCAATAGAGAAAATTAATAAATTGAATGAAGTTAATGAATATTTATTGATAAAAAAAAGAGAAAAAAATAATAATTTTATATTGCAATTAGAAAAATGGGCGCCGCCCCAGGGTTGACAACACCAATATTAAAACCCTGCACCGAATGTATTTTGCCTTCACTTCGTTTGACAGTGTACACGATTCTGTGACCAATACCAACGACACGTCATGAAACTGCTGCTTGCTACTGACACTGTAGTGCTATTACTTTTTTTTTTTTTACTCCCTACTCGTTTTCTCAATCTCGCTGCCTCTCTCATGCTCCCTTCTTCCAACTATACCATCGCTTCTCAGAGCACCGGATAAAATAACGTGTGCGTGACTTCATTCTCATATGTGCCACCATCGCCATATATACACAGCAGCTTATACTATATACACGCATAACAATCCAAAGCAAAAGCAGGAGAGGCAGGAAATGATGACGACGCGCGGCCTCAAATGCCCTCAATATTGCGAGCGCAGTTGCCGGAAAAGAGAGCGCATTCTATTATATATTACATTTTTTCTTTTTTTTTTTTCATTTTTTCGCTTTATTCTATTTTATTGTCTACCAGAATTCCGCCATTGTATTGTATGCACACGCAGCGCAATGTTATTTTATTGTATTTAAATTTATTTATGGAGAATTCAATGGTTACATTTGAATGGATTTGAATAATACTGATAATCTATGAAATCGAGGGCTGTAGTTTAGATGCATTTTTATATGGGATAAAACAATTATTTTGTGAAAATAATGGGTGCGTTGGAAAACTCGTGCGATTTCCTATAAAATAGGCACCGTGTTATCGTTCAAATGAATAAATTACTACTGCTAATAATTCATTGAAATAACAAAGTTGGAGTAGTTTAGAGAAAAAGTGTCGATACTTTATTTTTATTTAATTACTTTTTTTCTCAGTATAAACTGATAAAAAAAATTTCGAAACCGTCACCGATTCGATGGGATATCGCATGGGCTTTCCAACGCACCCCCATTCATTGAAAAATGAAATGTAAACAACCTAACAAAAACAAAACCATCATCAAACTCAATTAATATAAAAATGACCCGAAACAAATATTAAATATTCCATAACTTACCATACAATCCGATTCAAATCCGCTGACATTACGTATTTCCTGTAAACTTCCCCATGGTCTTGTACTCGGGTCACACTTTCCCGTAAATGAATTCAACAACACAGCATTATTATCGTTATCCGATTTCAAATCCTCCAAACTGTGTACCAACGACTTGGAAATATTGAATACTTTTGGACTCAATTTATTACACATTTCCATTTCATCATTATTATTTATCATAACAATTTCACGTAATATTTCTGGCTCATCATTTGTAGATTGAAACATACTGGCAATAGTTCGCGAGAACAACGAACCACCAACTGACTCGTCCTCATCTACCACCTCGTCCTCGTCATCGTTATTGTTGTTATTCAAACATGGCGGCGTTGGCAGCATCGTATTATGGACAGATGGTACAGGACAGGTGATACCATCCCCACTGCTGCTCCTTCTCGACTCGTTTTCATTCTCAATTCGCCCAACAATACGTCCATCAACGCCCAAACACGTGTGTAACGATTCATTTGCCAAAATCACATCGCCATTTTGATTATCGCCGCGCAAATTCTCTGACCAATGATCAGGCGTGGCACGAATTGCCAACCTCATATTGACATCACTGCTACAATCATGATTAATCTCATTTGAATTGATTGATGATGAAACGCGTGGTAGCAAACTCGGTGGATAAATTCTCGATTGTTGCAATTGTTGATGTTGCTGTTGATAATCAATATTTATATTACGATCAGATTGACTTCCATATTCGTCTTTAAAACCAATTCCCGAATCGCTATTGCTGGAATGCGCCGTTGAAGTACTTATATTGCTCGGTTGTGGTGACACTGTATCGCGATTACGTCGCGCTTCACCAAACGCCAATCCGCTTTCATTTTCCGTTGGATCCGCAATATAAAGCGTTTGAATTGCACCAATTAAACTATTACAACTGTCTGGGAATTCCTGACACACATTCAATTCCGATGTTTTTGTACATGTAAAATCAAATACATTGCACGTAGCCAAATGCACATTGTGATCAATTAATTTGTAATAAATTGTAAATACATGGCATGAATTTGATACAATATCGGTGTCAGTATCTTTCGCTGATTTCGTAACAATACCAAAATATTGTTTATCCATTTCCGAGAATGAATTGCAAAAAACAATTCTATGTGACGGATATTCTGCAATTATTTTATTGTCGGCATTTGTTAATTTAATATTTGCCACGTGTATTGTTAATAAAACAGTTATTGGATTGCGTTTCTCTGTTTTCAAACGTTTAATACACTTCCTCAATACTTGCATCATCGTTGACGGATGCAATTGATTTGGTATATCAATTGTACCAAGATAACCAACAACTGTCCTATGAACAATTTTTTCTGTATCACGTTTATGTGAAAATGGCGGCGGTGGCATTGGCAATGCACTCGTTAAATTCCAACGATGGCAATTGCCATTTTGTGCACATTGCATTTTGCTCGGTGGCAATTTTATTTTCATCGCTGCTGCTGCTGCTGCTGCTGCTGCTGCCGATGTTGCCATTATCACTTCTGAAGATGGCAATGGCGGTGCGGTTACTGCATTTGTCGCTATTAAATCATTGCACGTATCAATATCAATTGTATTACCATCAAACATTGCACCACTGTGCAAATCACGCACAACTTTGGCAATCCGACACTGCAATGGCACCGCGGCAATTGCAGTTGTTGATGGCATTTCCATTGCTCCAACATTACCATTGTTGTTACAAATATTACTATTACTATTATTATTATTATTATTATTGTTGTTGTTGTTGTTGTTGCTGCAGTTGTTGTTGTTACGTGTTTTGTGGGAATATTTAGGCTTTGAACGTGATGCATTTAAACCTTCCTCGTCTGATGAATCGGAATAGTAATTTTCCGCTATTTGTAAACGCAATATACCACGTGAATTATTTATCAATCTAACGACATCATCATGTGGTGCTTTACCAACATTATGGCCATTAACAGCGACTAAATAATCGCCGGCACGTAAACCAACTATTTCAGCTGGACTGCCGCCAACAATGCAACTCAATATACACGGCTGTTGGCCCGATATTGTAAAACCAAAACCTTTTGTTCCACGTGACAATTCAACAGCCCGCACACCATAATTTGTACGTTTTTTCTTTCGTCTGTTGTGATGCATCGCTTTTGCTTTTTGATAATGATGATTGTAATTGTTGTTTTACAGGTGATTTATTGGTGGATTTGTCTTTTTGTGATCTTTATCACTGTATTTTCGTGGACACGCCTTTCAAATTATTAATACACAATTGATGTAATAGTGATGAAGTGAGGAAAAAAAAAATAACATAACCATAAAAATACCTTACTTTCTACAGCAAATACTACCACAGCCACAAATATTCACATTTGTATTGTGTATATGTATATATTATACATAAATAAATGAATATGAATACACTTATGATGGAAATAATGTTGCAATTGTTAATTGCATTGCAGCACGGGATTTAAGTGAATTGCAATTGATTTTCGTTGGTGAAATATATACGTGTTATATATATTTATATTTATTTTTTTATCACAATATTATTGAGAGTAGCTTGTGTGTACGTAACCTTAGTAGACGCACACCTGACGCATTTTCACAATGTTCATTGCACTGTCTCACTCTTACTCATTGTAGAATGGAAGAATGACGTGTGGCGCCATCGAATTGAAAAAATTTGTATTTATTTCATGGGAATTCTCATTCAGCGCCACGTATCGTCAATTAAAGAATACACAACCATTTATAAATATATATATATTTGTATAGATGAAATAATATTGTTTAGATATTAAAATTATTTATTTAATAAACCATATTATATGTACAGTAGTTAATACGACAATAGTTATTGAAACACACATTACTTCTTCGTAGCTTATTAACAAACGAAATAATTGAACTGATATTTCTAAAAACGAAATATAATATTTTTAACAGTTTTAGTAAATGTAAGTAATAAATAATAATGTTCATTCATTTTTATTGAAATATGCTGTTGATTTGTGTCATTTCGCTTTACAAAGTATGTTATTTTTCTTTTTACAGGCACATCTTTTTCTTTTACATTGTTACTTTGGATTGTTTACACAAACACGTTTTAAATCATTCACCATGAAGTAGAGATAATTTGCTGGAAATCGTTTGCAAATTTAGATTATCCTGTGGAAGTGTTTCAGTAAATATTGCAGTAACTTTTCGATGAATAGCGTTCACCATAACTGTGCCAATTATTATGACGTCTTGAATTTCTTTGAAGCATTTTCATTCATTTTTTCACCCAATTGTTTGTGATGTTTTGCAACATTTTCTCTATTATTTTTATTGCTCTCATCTTTTTCGCAAAAATAGCATAGAATTTTCGATCCATATTCTTTTTCACCCTCTGCATTTCCACATATTGTATGCACTGAATTTTTACAATTGTAACATGAATGAGCATCAGTAGATTCCACTCCACAAACAACACAACATGTTTTACACAACATTGATAGATCATTTGAAGTGGAAGCATTGTAATGAATCAATTCAGATGCTGATAGATTATTTGAAGATAAAGCATCGTTGCCTTTGTCCAACGAAGTTCCCGCTAACTCATCTCTTGTTGAAATAATATCATGATTCTGTTGATTATATAGTAGACTCAAGTCCTCTTCATTAACAATTTTTTCAAGCAATTCTTTCGAAATATTGCTGGATTCAAGTCCGGTTTTTGGATCTCTTTTAAATAAAGCTTTGTACGGTGATCGTTTAATCGTTTGATTAAGCGACGAATTCTTTTGGAATTGAACAAAATAACAACCTATCGCCCATTTTTTTGTTCCATTATCAACTAGCCAAGCACGCAACATAGCTTCAACATCTTGATTTGATTGCTCAACAGGCTCCTGACTAGCTGAATGTCTAGACCTACCATTAACAATTTTGCACATTGGCCACAGGCTCATTAATTCTTGTATTACAGCAGTTATAAACTCACGACCATGATCACTTTGTAGTATTTGAGGACAGCCTATTTCCAAAAAGATTTTTAATAGCTCTGTTGCTATTTCAACAGATGTTTTTGATGTCAATGGCCGAAGAAAGCTGAATTTTGTCGCGTGATCCTCATAGTGCATTAGCCATTTGTAATCTCCATCTGGGGTGGACTCTAAATCAATTAAATCCACTTGGCCACGATAATTAAAGTCCTTGGATACAATTGAGCGGATGGAATCGTTTTTCGTAACGATTTCCTTTCTTGTAAAATCTTTTTTCGACTGACATACCGTGCACAGCTTTAAAAATTCCAATACAATTGACGTAGGTATTAGGTATTTAGATTTTAAATTATAAAGCATTTTATCACGGCCACCGTGGCCAATTGACTGGTGAATCTCTCGCAGTACATGATAAAAATTTTCCATTGGCACTATTTCCACAACTGGATCCGAGTCGGTTTTTCTCTTTAAAATCAAACATTTTTTACTACCTACTTCCATAACATCGTATTTCTTTCCATAATAGTAGTGTTTATGGGTGCGTTGTAGTTTAAGTAATGGTGCTAAATTAAATTGTTCAATGCTTATGATAGCTTCTTCTATTCTTTTGCGAGTCCACAGTGATTTTATTGTGTCATGCCGCTTGTTCATTGCCATTCTGATAGTTTCATTAAACTGCTCTTCAGATACAAATTCGGATGAAGTTTCATTTTTTTCTATATGCGAATACATTTTTTTACAATAGCTACTTCATTAAATTCGAAATATAGAATGAAATAATGAAAATTCGTACAAGCTACCTCGCGTAATGTCTCGACGCCATTGGGTATGTGAACGTCAATGTTGCAACACTGGCCGGCACGGACGCCACAAGGGAATAGTAATAATCAAAACATGTCATAGAACTGTGACAGTCGCTATTTGTTTATTTTATCTTTTCACTAAAACACTTGAGGGATTTGATTAAATCACATTTTTCAGTATTTCACTGCGGCATGCACTTGTCAATAGTAGTTCGTGATAAAGAATTATCGACAATTCTACATTATCGATAATACTGTATCACGAATTACTGTTAACGAGTGTATATATATATATATAGAAGTTGAAAACCTCTTGCGGCCATTGAAAGAACTTCTGACGTGCCCAAGCACGTATCGATCAATTCCTGCCTTAACATGTAATTGTGCACACATATATTGATACGATCCTGAACAGCGATGATTAAATATAGCGCGACAAAACAATTTATTTAGGCTTATATTCGCGTAAATTGTACAAATCACTATCGTTATTAATTTCAAAATCACTCCGGACACATTGCAAATTATTGTATATTTAATTATGAAGAATATTACACGACGTGAGCAACAAAAAAAATTGTTTTTTTTTTTTGCACTCTATGAGGGTACTTATGTATGATGATACGTACCTGCACCTCCTCGGCCGCTATTGGCTTAAATTTAGTTATTCGGAGGGGAAGAATTACCCACAATGCAACGGATAGCTAAGTTGGCAAGAGCTTGGCATCTTTTGTACCCGGCCTTCCTTCTCCATTCGGCAGTCGGAGTGTGCGGATGCGTTGTATTTTTTGTTCCAATTGCGTGCAGTGAAAATTTATTATTCAAAAAAAATATAATATTAATTTATATTAACATATAATAATATAGAAGAGGAAGGTGTAATAGAAGCACGCGAGAACAAAAAATAAAAAATCGTGTGTGTATTGATTAGATATATTCACAAATAACTTCTAATCACTGCGCATTCAGAATATATTTTAAAATTGTTAAATTAATTTATTAATTGGGAGAGAAAAAATAATAACCCACACAGTATATAATGGCTGATCAGGAGAATAATGACTTCAGTGAGGACATTGCAGACCCAAGCTTCGAACAAAACGGTGAAGCTGAAAACGGAAGTAGTACCGGTGGCGGTGGCGGCGGCGGCGGTGACGCCACAGAAAATGGCCAAGAATCACAGGAGGAGAGGTAAGAATTATTGATTTATTTTATTATATATATATGTATTATATACATATATATATATATATATATATCTTATTATAAAAATATAAGATTCATTAAATAATTGTCAATCAATTGATAAAGTGTTAGCTTCGAGTTTTACGTGAGATATTTTTGAATCAAAATGGCGGTCGCGCGCGTCCGCATTTCAGTAAAGGCTGTTTTTTTTGTCCACTATAATCCACTCGCATCGTGCATTAAAATATCGCGTTTCAACATTTTTATCGTTGATTATTGTCAATTGTAATATAATAATTAATTGAGCATGAATATTTATAGTATTTGCCTTCGATTGTTTATTGAAAAATTGAAATAATAAAAGATGGAGTTGCCGGCCATGGCCCCCCCCCCCCCCCCTTCCGTGTTATATATGTATATATAAAAATAAATATAGAAATGTATGTAAGAATGTCGGGGTTTTGAAACGCGCCCACAGACAAACAAGTATATATGAGTGTGAGTAAGCACGATCAGAGGCACAAAAAACCACATCAAAATGGCGTCTGAAATACTTTTTCGATAATTATTGCAATTGTAGTTTCAATGTTTTACATGGAATATGGACGGATAATATAGATTATGTATATATTTTATAAATTAATGATAGTATTTTATTATTATTGATATTAATAAATTCATGATTTAATGATTTTCATTGTTTCTAGTCACGTTTTTGTAGTTGATCATTTCCGGTGTTGATAACGTGACAATTTGGCCGGGATATAAATTTATACTTTTAATATATTCCATAAATAACAATAATAATTCACGAGCAATCAATTATTTATAATAATCCGCTTCCACATTCCTTTAAACTGACGAAAGAAATGAAAAAAAGTAAAGATGTTTATTCAATCAACGTCCCTGAATTGAAATGAAAAATAAATTTTTGCACTTTGATTGATGCTATGTTTATTCGATAGTGGATATAATGCTTTAATTGTTAATATTGTTGTGAGGGAGATGTGAAACGCGTGATAAGTAACGAATTTATTGTTCAATAAATAATAATGATTTCGCACTTATCCCGCGCGATTATTACGTCGCTTCAATTATTATTAATTGTAAAATATTATTTTTCTTTTGTGTGAACACAAATGATAGTTTGTAAGAATACTTCTTTCTTATTATTTTATTTATTTATTCATTCAATATTTTTCTTTATTTATTTATTTATTTGTTTGAATTGTCTGCAAGATAAATTACTGACCTGGTTGTTAAGAATTTCGAGAAAAAAACGTTGCAATCAATTTTTCAGCTACGTGATTTCTTAATAAATTGATTAATTAATTAATTAATATCAATTCTATTTGTCACAACTAATTATCGCCCTTGTTGCAGCTAATATACTGCAGTACGTGTTTTTTCGCGAGTAAGCAGCATCTGTGACTAATGTTGTTAGAGGATGATAAAATTAAATTAATTGGCGACTAAAATGAAAATGAATGAAGAGTAATATTTAAATTTATACAATATATAAATATATTTTCACGATAATAATTGACGTTATTCAAAAATGTTTCAAGACATTTTTTTGTAGGTTAGAATTTCATTTAGTCGCCAATTCAAAGGCGTGTAACGTGCAAAAACACTAAATAAATAAATTAAAGAATTTGGGGACGTTGATGTTTATTTGAAACAAATAAATTATTTTATTTTCATATTTTTTGATTAAATATAAAATTGGTAAAATGGTCAATGGCTGGCGGCGATCCATCACAAAATATATTAATCGGTGTCGATAAATAAATTAATTGAATTGTTCATTTAATTAATTGCATGCATTGAAATTATAAATTAGTTATTGAAAAAAAAAAACCGAGAGATAAAACAATTTTATAACGATAAGTCTTTCTCTAATTAATATAAACGTATAATATATTTCTCCCATATTTACTCTTGATCATGACATAAATGAATTTTTTGTTTATAGCAAATATAATTAAAATTATTTAAATCCTGTGGCCTTTGTTGAAACAATGTGTAGTGTGTTAATTATTTATTGATATATAAACTCATTGTAATAAAAATTGTATTGTAAAATCCTTTTTGAAAAAAAAAAAATAATAAGAAGAAAAATACATTTCCAGTTTTCCTACCTCTCAATGTAACTGTAAAATTAATTTTTCTTTTCCATATTTAGACGATCAGTAATTTTTGAAATTATAATTGTAATATGTCAAATTGTTGTTATTTATTAGTGTAAAAAAGAGAAGCAAAGAAAAAGAAATAATTTTCTTCAACCGTTTGTAAAATTATCATTTTCTATTTTAATTATTCCAATTGTCTTTTTTTTTCTCTATTTTTTTTATTTTACAAAACAAAAAATGGTTTATTCTATTATTTTATCTCTGGCCAGCCAAATGAGTTGTTTTTTTTTCGAATTATTGAATTTTTGCAGCTGAATTTCAATGGTTGGTCACTCAATAATTGAGGAACATCATCGAGTCGTGATAGAAAAAAAAGAATGCTAATAAATATAAAACTAAAAATATCCAAAGTTTTGAAAAAAAAAATAATAAGTACCGAAAATGAAGAAAATCAATATAATCAATTGCACAAAGAGAAAAAGTGTAACGTCAACGTCAAGTTTTAACGTAGAGAAAAAAAAATATATATCCATAAATATATATAAAAATATAATCAAATGCACAAGCACTGGAAAACAAAAATAATAAATCGAGTCAAAAGTATCAAGTAAAATAAAACAGTACAAAATCAGTTCAATCTGTCGCACAGAACCAAAATAATAAAAATCAAAGTCAACCACTTTCCTGCTGGGGTCACGCAGTAGAGTTCAAAGAAATATATTGAAAAAAAGTAATAATAATCAAATGTATGTTACAAACACAAAATTTTGGCGTGACCAAAGCACAGAGTCACTAGGGATGTCAAATTTTTTCAACAAAACACAAAAATCAAAAAAAAAAATGCGAACATTCCATCCAACAGCCTTCGGGAGTGCGATTAACCCAGTTTATGTGGCTTGGTCTGCAGGTGAACAAACGACCCAGTGCGAATATGGGCGCGGGCGGCTCGCAACCGGCTAACAGAGAATCCAACACACGACAACTGAGTACCGGCGAGTGACTGGTGCCCACGGTATTTATTCTCACCAGCCCTAGACGATTTATAAAACGCTGACAAAAAAATTTTTAAACAAAAACAAACAACAAAAAAATACCAACAGTATTCAAGTTTAAACTCCACCAATAAATTTCAAAAAAAAAAAAAATATATCAAACAATATATATAAATTAAAGAGTAAAAACAAAAAATCATAGAACTGAGAAAGAAATGATCCACCACAGTGAAATTCATTGAAAAAGTAAAGAACAGTTGTGTTTTAGAGGTTGCAAAAAAAAAATAATAATTGAATATTAATTGAAAATGTCCAGAAGAAAAAATTAAATTAATTAATATTATTACTAATTGTTTTAAATTTACAAAATAGAGATACGCACTTTTATTGTATATTGAATTGTAGTTAATTCTTCTTTCTTGTAAACAATCTTTTATATATGCATTATTTACACTTCTATTATTTTTTTTTTACCCAATTTATTTGTGTCAAAGAGAAAACAGAGAAAATTACGAAAAAGCAATAGTAAAAAATTTTTTCTAGCCGTTTTTTCTAATAGAGTTGCAGTGTTCACAATGATTATTCATTAGACGGGGCCTTATCAGCGCAATATTGCCATTAATTGAATTAACTTTTAATTAATAATTGACTTTTTTTAGAGAAATCTTTTTTTCTTCTTTGTATTTACTGAAAATGAAAAAACAGTACCGAACAAAAGCAAAAATAAGAGATAAAGAAAATAGTTTTTTATTTCAATCTTGTTTTTTTTCTTTAGGCGCAGCTGTGTGACAACTGGTTGGGGAGAGTCTCTTTCGAGTTTTTAACAAATAATGATGAACTTGCAATTTAATCACTCTTCCAATTTACTCAATTAATCGATTTTTTTTACTTTCATTATTTTGCTTTTTTTTTCCAATTCTTTTCATTTATCTCAAATTTATATATTTTTTTTGCTCGGGAAAATTGCTTCCATCTAATTCGCTATACTTTTTTTTCCTACACTTCCCTTAAAGGCAACCAAATTCCTCTTGTTCTAGGTAATGGTATAACGACAATTATTATTATTTATTTGTTGATATTGAACAATTAACAAGCAAAAAAAAAGAAGCAATTAGTGCTGATATGTAATTGTTGTTACAACGAACGAGAATCTTTAAATCCAAATATTTCCTTTTCATAGTTATTTATTTTTGATTTTTCTATCAATTCTTACTTCTCTGTCAAATAATTTATTTGAATATATGTATATATTTTTTTCTTTAATGAAATTTTCTCTCTTTAAAATTGTTATTATATTTTCAACAGCAATTCTCTAGATCTTTGCAGGTGTCAAGTCAAAGTTCGTTTTTGCAAATAATGGAACAATAACAATTTATCATTGAGAGTTTAAAAGTTTTTTTTTGGCTGCGCCTTTTATTTGTTATTAATAATTATAAAAGCATAAATATATATAAATAAATTAATATATATATAGTCATAGTTCGAGGGAGACACACAGATACAGAATGCAAAAGCAATTAATCTTGAATTAATCTTTGAATCCAGAAAGAAATTAATTAATAATCAAATAGAGAAAATCAGAATAATTTTTTTTTAATTAAATAATTTTATTCATTTGTTGCAATAATTTTTTTATTCAATTGCTTTGCAGGTCGGCCAGTGCTAATAACCAGGAGAGTCTCAATGATAGGTACATTCTACATTTTTTTTATCTACATTTTTATTTTTTAAACTGACAACCAAAAAAAAATAGTTGGAGTAAAATGTAATTTTTTTTATATTTTTATATTAGTTGTCGCATAATATTAATTTTTGTCTTTTCTCTTTATGTTTAATGCAGGAAATTGTTTGTTGGAGGGCTCAGTTGGGAAACCACTGACAGTGAGTATTTAAAAATTCTTCTTTTTTTATATTTCAAATAGTTTTTATTTTGTAAGTTGAATTATTCCATTTGCACGCAATGATGTTACACATCTTAGGACACCTTCGGACAATAGAATGGCACTATTGTATGAGAACAAAAAGATACATTTAACTGAGCAATTTATAATAAAGAGAAAAAATAATTCCGGACAAAATTTTATTTGAATTAAACAAATTTGGTATAGATCAACATTTTATTAATATTTCTCCTTTACTTTTTTTTTGTCTTCTAGAGGAATTGAGAGATCACTTTGGAACATATGGCGACATTGAAAGTATCAATGTTAAGACAGATCCCAACACAGGGAGATCGAGAGGATTTGCCTTCATCGTTTTTTCAAAAGCCGAATCTTTAGATAAGGTAAAAAAAAATCACTTCAATTATTTAAAAATTTTCAATATCTGCAATTTCACATTTTTCTTTTCAATATGATGATTTTAATAGTCAGTTCTGCTACTGAGTGGCTGTGAGGATAATTTAGACTCCTGAAGTTATTAAAAACTAACAAAAAAAATTGTCTGCTTGAAAAAACAATCATTTATTAATTCTTGGATTTTTTTCCCCACAATATTATTTCAGATTATGGCGGCTGGTGATCACGTAATCAACGGCAAAAAAGTCGATCCTAAAAAAGCAAAGGCACGTCATGGTAAAATATTCGTCGGTGGATTGTCAACAGAATTATCCGATGACGACATCAAAAATTTCTTTGGGCAATTTGGCACGGTATGTTGAACAAAGAAAATTAAAAGATCATAAACAAAGTCTTTCACCCAATTGCATGGATAATCATAGAGTTAATTAAACAACGTTGTAATTATTTGATATTGCAGATTGTGGAAGTTGAAATGCCATTTGACAAAACAAAAAATCAACGAAAGGGTTTCTGCTTCATCACATTTGAATCGGAACAAGTTGTCAATGAACTTCTCAAAACACCAAAACAAACGATAAATGGCAAAGAGGTAAATTGAAAAGAAAATTCTCAATTAAATCAATTGAAAATTCATTTTTCTGTCTATTATGCTTTTGATTATGCATTATTTAATTTATTTCTTGTTTACTTGATAATAAATAGGTGGACGTGAAGAAAGCAACACCAAAACCTGAAGGTATGGGAGGAATGCGAGGCGGTGCTGGTGGTCGCGGTGCTCGTGGTGGTCGCGGCGGACGCGGTCGAGGCTTTGGCGGCCAAGGCGGATGGGGTCAAGGTGGTTATGGCGCTGGTGGATACGGCGGCGGTTATGGTCAGGGCGGATATGGCAGTGGATACGATGGCTATAGTAGTAGCTACGACTATTATGGCGGTGGGTACGGAGGCTATGGAGGCTACGACTACACCGGCGGATACGGTAATTCAATTGATTATTACTAAGTCGCCAATAGAATTCGGTTATCAATTCGATTCCATTTAAATTTTCTATTAAATTATTTATCCATCACTATTAGTACTTTTATTATTTTTTCAAGCTCAATTTCATTATTATTGTCAATTCATTTCTCATCTTCTGTTATTGTTAACTGTACAATCTTGCGTTTTTTTATTATTTTTCTTTTTTTAACTACTATTCTTCGTTTATTTGTATTTTATTTATTTCTTTTTTACCTTTTTTTCAAGCTATACTCTATTTTTATTCTTTATTTATTTATTCTGTTTTTTTTTTCTTTTCTTGAGGAGAAATAATTAATAGAGATAATGTTGGTATCTTGAAATCGTTTCTTGAAGCGACATTAGTACAATCACGCGTGTCCCTTTTGTCAAATGAATCAAAATAAAATGATAGAAGAATAACGTGAATTAATTTTGAAAACGAAAATTATTGATTGATTAAATAGAATACTAATGAAATGAGAAAATACTTACAAAATCACTCGAGATTTTTAGAAACTCAATATTAAAACAAAATAAAAACGTTATTATTATTTAAATTATCAATCCGGTAGTGTTGATTGTCGTATGCAGTATATCGATAAAAATAATAAAATTCCACTGTCGCGATGTTTTTTATCCGTTGAAAACTACCACGTTTTTTTTTTTAATTAATATTTAAGAGTATGAACTATGAAAATAGTGAAGAGAAAATGATCGAACGTGTAACAGTGACTGTGTATTCGATTTAAATTGTCTTAAAAATGTTTCTAAACAATTTCGTTCTCTTCCTTTATATATATACACATATATATATAAATATATATGTTTGTGTTCAATTGATTTGTATATAAACAGACACAATCATTGGTACACAATTGTGATGACAAACACAAGAGATATAAGAGAATAAATAATATAACAATGAAAATGGAGAATAGGAAGAAAAAAAAGATGAAAAATGAATAACAAAATTTAATGAATGTGTGTGTGGGCCTGGGTTTGTATGTTTATGTGTGGAGATAATTAAAACAAAAGTGTACAGCACAATGAGGCATATATGTATAATCTATATATGTGTATATATACATATATATATGTATACATATAAATTTTGTATTCTTACAAAAAAAATTACCCTTTTCCAAAAACTTTTCCTGCTTTCATAAAATCCATGAAGAAATAATTCCTCGCATGTTGTTTTCCCGTCAATTGAAAATATATTTTTTTATTCAATCTTCCTCTTCAATTATTTTCATATAAAATTAAATTGTTTTCATTTTTCCCTTCTATTAAAATATTAATCATTGATATATATATATATATATATTAATAATTTTCTGGCATGAAATAATAATCTAAATTAACTAGACAAAATAACATTCTATTATTTATTTATTCATTCATTCATTAGTTAATTAATTTACTTATATATTTATTTTGGAATAGGGTGGTCCTTACACAATAAATTCACGAATGAATTGGGAGAAAAAAATAATGAAATGGAACAAATACAATCTCGTCGTTTTGAAAATTCCCATACAAATCCCAAACCCAGTAATAATTCACTAAAAAGAGAAAAAAAATAATAAAACAATATCAACAACAATTTAATTATTAATAATTGTCAGTCTCCCAAAATTTTGTTTTTTTTTTAGCAATTTCAATTGTTTTACATTCAATTTAGAGAAAAGAAAGACCACATTGTTCTGCTGTTGCACTTTTCTCTCTGTTTGCACCAAAAAAAAAAACAAATTTTCTTTCAGATTAAATTCAATTATTACAATTAACGATACTTGGAACTAAACACTAAAGAAAAAAAAGCACAGCCGTTTCAAATAAATTTATTGATTCAATCACGTTATGTCTTTCTCACTATGCGGAACGGTAGAGAGAAAAAAAAATCAAATTGTAAATTTCATTTAATTAAAATCATATATTAATTTTTTTTTTTTTTCATTACACCGCATATTTGTAAGTGTAAACAGTCAAAAGATAAACAGAAGAAGAAAAAAAACCAATAACTGATTGCAATATTTTTTTCTCTTTGTGCCATGTGTTCCATGTTAATCGCAGACGGCTATGGCTATGGCGGTAGTTACGATGGTGGCTACAATGGTGGGCGCGGTGGTGCACGCGGTAAAGGTACGCCATTAGCGTTCCTTCTATTGTTTTCATCTATTTCATTTTCTTTTTTTTTTTCCATTTTGTTTTTATTTTATTTTTTTTGTTCTCTGTATCAATCATTCCAACTTCATTTCCTCCACCAACACAGCCCCCCCCCCCCCCCACTATTTTACACCTATTTTCGATAGAAAAAGAAAAAAGAAAAAAAAAACCAATATTAACGCCCAAAATTAGACGTTTTTACAATACATTTACTTTGTCTCATTTTATTATTAAACTTTGTTTATATTTTTGCTTTTTTTTCTGTTTCATTCTTCAACTTTTTTATCATCTGTTTTTCCCATATCACTTTCGATACCCAAATTCTTCATACATCTCTCTTTTTTTCTTTCTTTTTCTCTATCTATCTCTCTCTCTCTCCCTTTCTCTATTTTTCTCTCTGTATCTGAATTTAGATACGTAACAGAATTGAAAAATATAAAAAGAGGTTAACAATATCTTCTTACTTTCCTTCCCACTTTAATTTCATCTTTTTAATAATCGGAAGAAGAAAAAAAATATATATATTTATACAATGCACGATTTGCTAATTATAATTTTTCTAATGCTTTACAATTATTTTATACTTTTATCCTCATTTCTTTTATTTATATATATGTATATGTATGTATGTATATATATATATATATATATATATAAATAAATTAATTATTTTCAATCATTTCTACATTTCTTTTCGTTCCCCCGACACTTGCCACGCGATTCAAAATGAATAAACATCGCTGAAATATTTTTCCGGCGCCACTCCTCCTCTCTATTCTGTTTAAAATCAATAATTTCAACTGAAATTTTATTTTTATTTTTTTTTTTGCTCCGTTTATTTTTTCGGTTATCTATTTACTTTTTTTTTTTGATCGATACAACCGATAAAGTCACGATCCCGATCGTCGATTCGGAAAAATAGCGAAGGGAGAAGGAGTAGAAGAGAAAATGAATTTTTATACAATTGTATCGACAAATTATTTTATTTATTATTTATTTAGATTTTTCTTTTGTTTTTTTTTTTTTTTTTTGTTTTTCCTCTTTGTGACTTTACGAAAATGATACAATTTTTTCGAAGGTACTGCCAACCAAGGGAGATTTATGAAAGAAAAGAAAAAAAAATTGGGACATCAGCCTACAGCTTACTACCTTAGCCTGTAGCCTCTTTGTAGTTTAAATTCTTTCTCCAATCATATTTTATTTATTATTATTATATTTTTTTTTTACACGTAATATTATTAATTTATGTAATATTCTACATTTTAAAAACAAAATAGAGCAAATGAATAATTAAAATTTTTTCCACTTACACAAATATATATTATATATTGATACAAATTAATAGAGTTAAAATTTTATAATAAAACGAGAAGAAACGAAATCAAAACAAATTCAATTTCTTGTTTTTTATGTAACAAATTTTACTGTCACGTGTAAAAGAAACAAAAACAAAAATGTATACATTAATACAAAACAATTTATTAATTCATTCTATTTTTCATTTTTTTTTTGTTATTCTATTCAATTGAACAAAACGTTTTGCATTGTTATCGTCACTTATATTTGTTTATATTATTTATATATATATATATACATATATATATATATATATATTTTTTCATTCTTTAATTCAATATTAATTATACTCCTTTTTATTATCTCTATAAAAATGACATTAATCAGTAGATAATAATTAAACATTCCAAATACAGAGAGAAAAACACTGATCAAGATATATATATATATATATACATATATCCAAATGTATATTAACGCATATATATATATATATATATATATGTATATATAAATAAATTTCTCTTTACATTTCTTTCTCAATATAAAAATACTTTTGTGAAAAGAAAGTTACATGTTTAATTAAATATATAGAATAATAATATATATTTATATGTGTTCATATATGTATATATATTTTGTTTTGATTTTGAATAATCGGTGTAAGGTGAATAGGGGGGTGTCCAATATTATTTGGACTAACAGTACGACATGGGTGTGTTTCAGGAGGCTCAGGCTACGGCGGCAAGCAGAGGGGTGGTGGTCGCCAGAACCAAAGGCACCAACCCTATTAATGGAATATCATTTATACACACGCGTGACAAGCAATGCCTAATTCGCATTGTAATACCGCTGGTGAGTGTCCCGACTCTCTTAAATTCTCACTACTCTCTTCTTCTTCCTCCTCCTCCTCTTCTTCTTCTTCTACTTCTTCTTCTTCTTCTTCTTCTTCTTCTCTTCAACGGCTCTCTATTCATTATTATAACCACCTTGACTTCTACTTCATATTTATTCGGGACAAATTGTTTCATTTTTTTTTGTTTCCATCTCTCCAATTCATTCATTCAGTCAGTCATTTATTTATTGATTTATTTTTTTGTTTAACCTCCTTTTTTCCTCCCCACGAAGAAACATATTACGATGACTAATATCACAATTAGGGCTTTGAAAGAAAAAAAAAGTGTAATAAAGCAGAGAATAGATTGTGCTTTTATTGCATGACTGTGTAGTGTCATTATTTATATTTTTTTTTTCAGTTTTATTTTTATTAATATTTGTTTTGGTTTTTTTTTTCTTTTTGTTTTTTGTCTAGGTTTGGTTAAATTAAATTGATTGAGTGTTTAAGTAGTAACGGAATTATCGTCAATTTATGATTTATTTATTTATTTTTGTTTTGTTTTTTGTTTTAATTATTTTCTAGGTTCCCAGTCCTACAATAAATCTCATAACTCGTCAAATCATCATTCCATTAAGCCCCGTCATCATCAAGATATGCAGCAGCAGCAGCAACGCAGACAATTGCCGCAAAATAATTGCATTCAAGAGCAACAACACAAGCAACAGCAGCAGCAACAATCAACATCTGTAATAACATTTTTGCGCTAGCTATTAATAATTATATTACAATTTTTTTTTAATTTCTTCTTGTTCAAATGCCGCGCGCGCCATTCATTTCCCAATCACGTGAAACAAACAAACAAACAAAAAACGAAGGAACAACTAAATAAAAAAAATCAAATCTCTCCATTGTCTTCTTTTTTTCTTTTTTTTTTTTGTCAATGTACAATTATTTATATGAATTCTTGGAGCACTAATGTAATAATTAATTTTAGTCTGGGGGAGACAAAAAAATAATACAGAGGAAAAAATTGTTTGTTTCTTGGTAGGTGGGATATGAAATTATTTTTAAATATGAAACACGTAAAAAATATATATATATAAATATATATATAATTCTGTCTTCTCTCTAAGTTACATTTTCATTCGTCTGTACTATTTTTGTTCTCTATCTAAAATATCTTTTGTACAAAATGATTCACACATAAATACACACATACATATACACTTTCATTTAATCATTATATAATTATTTGTTTATTATAAACAATCATTCATTCATTATATACATGTTTTTTTTTTGTTCATCTTCATAATTTCATGCCGTTTCATTGATTGAATTGGAGAGTTTAAAGAAAGGGTGAGAATCATTGTTGCATCAGATGCATTTTGTACAAAAGGTGAATGAAAATTGAATAATAGCAAGAAATCGAAAGGGGAGAAAAGGAAAAAAAAGATACAAATCCAAGAATAATAAATTATTTATGAGAATGTAACGAAAATTAAAAAAAAAATGGTTATGCTATGATTTAACACAGGCATAAAAAATAAATACACACACACACACATATATATGCATACATACACATTTAATTATGTGGCAAAGAAGGAATGAAATTAAATTAAACAAAAAATCGCGACGTCATGTCAATATAAAAAAAAAAAATTTTTTTTTAAAACGAAAAATCTAGAATTAAGTTAATTTTGTCTATATATAATAATGATAATAAATAATAATAATAATAAAACAAAATAGAAAAAAAACAATTGAGATTGATATGAGAAGAATTAATTTTTTAATAACAATAATTTAATTCCTATCATTTCATATTTATAGGAATGAGGCAAACAAACAGGCAATATATGTTTTTTCATATGCAAAAATGGAGTGCGAAAAATAACTAATGATAAAAACAATTTTAATTCCAAGATTGCAATTCATATATTAATTTTAGTTCTTTATTTCAAAAT
This sequence comes from Galerucella tenella, assembly GCA_910591685.1. NCBI lineage: Eukaryota > Metazoa > Arthropoda > Insecta > Coleoptera > Chrysomelidae > Galerucella > Galerucella tenella. The sequence continues at coordinate 32,521 of CAJUYH010002705.1, forward strand.
TCGCGGCACACTGATTTTTTGTGATGGGGGAAAAAAAATCATAGCTGCCTTGGTGGGTAAGAAAAACAAAATGATTTAACAATAAAATATATGGAAATAAATTCAATTCTTTGTATATAAAACAATTTATGTTTTATTGCAAATTATCCCATTATTTTTAATGTACAATCGTTATCGCTCTTTTGCATGTAAAATAATTGATAATTGAGTAAACAAGTGAGATACATATCGTTAAACAAGTACAGGCATGAAGTTGTCTGAAGTCATGTATGCCAACTATCTAAAAGCAGTGAATATGAAAAAATGGAGGACAATTTACGAGACGCGGGAGATTCAAAATTAATACAGCAAACGGTAGATATCACCTGACGAATCAATAATTAGCTATTAAATATCAATTACCATGAAATAATTCATATTCAATCACAATTTAATCCGCAAAATAATACAAATTTATTTTAATATATACATTGAAATTAATTTAATTCAATTGTCCGCCGCTGGCAGGCGACACATTCAATAATGCGCGCGCACGTCTTCACCAAATGAAGAAGAAACGCGAGATATTCTGTCTTTTCATAGAAGGCCAACAATTTTCAGGCTTTGCAACAACCGGCGACACACTATTTTTCAGTATAACATCAGATGTGCAGATTGGCGCAACATTTGTTTTAATATCGTGATCCTCACAATATAAAATAAAAATAAAAAGCCGATTGAACGACACAAAGGCATAGATATAAACAAATAATTTTGTCAATTTATTTTAATTGAACACAGCAATAAATAACCCGAAAACGTCATCGATAGAATAGTATCAGTGCTTTTTTATAACCAACAATTATTAACAATTACAATTAATGGACCACGTGGTTTAGTTTTCATCCGACATTTTTCATAAATATATTTAGTGATTTGGCCCTGTAATTTTATTCATTCAATAGAGGAAGAAACAGAAGCGAACAACGAGCGCCGGTCGCGTCAAGGAAACTCACATTCATCCATACATATATATGTATATATATATATAGGCAGAGCCACAGCAAAAATATCCAAGGAAACACCAACCAACGCGACAAGAGGTGAGTCAGTGAGAGGTTGTAAAATTATTTCCTTCCATCCAAAACAATAAGATACAAAGACAATATACCGTCTTTATTGAGGTTAAACGTATGTATTGAATGTTATTTAAACATTTTTTCGAACGATAAAATTGATTTTAATTATGCATTGAAGTAATGAAAATGTGTGAGAGTGATGGTAATGGTGGAAAATTGAACGTAACCTCTGGGATTTATTCGCGCTGGCGCGTCCGAAAATCGCCATGCTTGCGCCGGGCGACGACTCTGTCCAAGCTAAAGCCATCGAAAAATAGAGTCCTTTTCCATTTTGTCAATTATTCAACTTCATTTATAATTGTATTGTTCAATTGGAGTATTTGTTTGACGAGTTAATTGATGAGATTGCACGAATTTTGTGGGGTTAGAGCATTTTTTTATCTTCAATAATAGTAAATTTCATTGGAATAAGCCGGGATTTCTTTTTTTTTTCTTTTTCACGTTGATTTTGTAAAGCCACGAGGGAATAAATAATCTAGTGAGAAACAATAAGAGTTCCGTCGTGTGTGTGTGTGTGTGTGTGTGTGCGAGAGAGAGAGATAGAGAATATAAATTTTTACATCACTCTCTTATTTATTCTCTTGCACAATCTTTACCTTAATCATTTTTATTTTCTCCTCTTGTTTTCTCTTTCTCTTTTTTCATTTCATCATTTTTACCATGAGCTTGAAGTCTTCTTTGTGTGTCGTTACAGAAAATGGAATTCTAACCTAAAAATATATTTCATCTTTGCCCATTTCTTTTGTATTTGAAGAATAAATATATATTTATACAGTGTGTAAATGAGATTTTTCATCAATTTTAGTTGTCCGTTTATAATTATTTATTTATTAATTTTATTTTTTTGCAGAATTCGGTTGTTTAGTGGTGAACAATAGCGGCTTGGTTAATTCAATCGAGTTTGCGTGAAGTGAAGGAGGAATATCAGTTAAAAGAATAATATAAAAAGCCCTTCCCGACGTAATTCGGGTGATTGGAAAGAAAAAAAAAAAAAGGAAAGCAAACACGGAGTAAAAGTGGATTTTTGGAGGTTATCATTTTTTTTTGTGGAATTTTTTTTCCAATTCTTGACGAGCAATAGTTTTACAAAGTAGCGAGACAGGAAATGGTCATGGAGGCACCTCACTCGGCGCAGCTTGTCGGCCGTGAGTTTGTTCGACAATATTACACCTTGTTAAATCGAGCACCTCAATTTCTTCACAGGTAAGAATAATTATTTCTCTCTCTATTTAAATTAATTCACTATACAGAATTGTCTGTAAAACAAAGTCATATTTCTATCACAAACAGACAAAATAAATTGATAAACCATTCTTGTATTCTTTAGGTTCTACAGCATGAATTCATCATTCATTCATGGCGGACTGAGTAACAAAGATCGTGATATTATTCCGGCGATTGGACAAAAGGAAATTCATCAAAAAATTCAACAATTGAAATTTTGCGATTGCCATACGCGAATAAATCAGGTTGATTCGCAAACAACATTGGACGATGGCGTCGTTGTTCAGGCAAGCGCACAACAATACAATAATTTAAACAAAGTACAAAAGTAACTTTTACAATAAGGGTTAATTCATTAACAATCCAATTTTATTTTTTAGGTTACGGGCGAGTTTTCAAATGCTGGAAATCCAATGCGTCGCTTCACCCAAACATTTGTGTTGGCAGCGCAAGCGCCAAAAACATATTACGTACACAATGATATATTCCGTTATCAGGATGGATTTCCACATGATGTGGGCGATGATATTGAAGGCGATGCCAATGTGAATGAAATGAACGAATGCGAAGTGGACGAGGGACGTTCTGAAACTGAGGACGACGATCAAGTTGTTCATCAAACTCAAAATGTACCCGACCAAGGACATCCTGGTCACATAACCGCTCAACAGCCACCAATACATGCAAATCAACAGCAAATGTATTACGCTCCACCATCGCAGCAGGTGAAGAACATGAATGGGAAAAGATACAACAGACAAAAAAGAACGCAATGATTTTTCCCATAAACAATCGTTATAACAATTAATTTTTGCAGGTTCCAATACCTCTTGTGATCAACGGTAGTGTTCACGATGAGCCGTTGATAAATCAACAATTGCCACAGCAGCCACAGGTACAACAGCAACAGCAATACATTGAGCCAGTTGTTCAGGAGCAATTTTCTCAAGAGCAAGATGCAGCAATTGTTGAACAACCGACACAGCCGCAGTCAACTCAATCATCGCAACCGCAACAAGTACCGGCTGCGACACCAATCACTGATGACGACAGCAATGTACCAAGTGAAGAGTCACATGAGCAACAGCAACAAACACCAACCGAGAGCTATCAACAGCAGCAACAACAGCCGTCAATTGATAATGAAAGTGATACGCACAATCAAACCGCCAATATTAACAGCAACAGACCCAAATCTTATGCACGTACTTTACGTACAAATATTATGGGCGGCAGTTCACAAGTACCTAAATCATCAATGTCACCTGTAAGTCCTTCAAAAAAGTAGTTAAATCCTTTAAGCGAGTACCCTCAGTAGATCTATTCACAAATAGAAAATTATTAAAATTTTCAGAGAAGTTAAAACTTTTCTAAAAATTATTCAGTTAAATTTTTTTAATGTTTGGTTGATTTTGTAAGACGATTTTAATAATTTCATTTTGGAGTACTTAACATGGAATTTCATGAGAATCTATAATTTTGACGCACATTATCATTTATTGCATTAGGATTGACAAACAGATTTAGATAAAATTTGAAGGAGATATGAACGTATATTCCATTAGCATTTTACTTTTTCCAAAATATATAGAGCCTTGCTCTGGTTGTCGGGAATAGTTGAAAGAAAAAAGATGAGACTTTTCACTAGTGAAATATATATTCATTATTGCTATAATGATAGTTAAGAAAATGACATTTTCCAGCCTCCAATGTCAAATAATCGCAATGATGATCGGCCAATGGATATTTGGAATACAGGTAGTGCGAATTTGACGTCAAATGTTATGTCGTCGAGTCAACAGCATCGAATGTCAAGCAATCAAACGTCTCAACAGCAGCAGCATCAGCAAGGGCAACAACAGCAGCAACAATCGCAACAGCAGCAGCGCGATCATCAACATGAACAGCAGCAACCGCAACATCAACAGCAACGACCGCCACGCATTGGACCAACACAGAAAGACAATCGTAGACGCGATTGGCCGGACAGTCATCAATTATTCGTTGGCAATGTATCGCATCACGCGGTAGAGTCTGAAATACGTGGTATCTTTGAGAAATTTGGACGCGTTGTGGAGTTTAAAATATTTGCAAAAGGCAATGAACGTGGAAAGGGACTGCAAGGACAAAATAATTCAATGCGAGTGCCGCAATATGGTTTTATCACGTTTGAAGACGCGTCAGCTGTTGCTAAAGTTCTCACTGCGCATGCAACAAAACCAATATGCTATCCGGAAAAAACTGGACAAAAATTGAATATTGAAGAGAAGAAAAATAAGCCACGAACAATGGGCGATAATAATATGCGTTCAAATCAAAATGAATGTAATATGCGATCTTCTATGGGTGGTCAACAGCAACAGCAGCAGCCGCAACGTGGCCCAGGTATGATTTCCATCGAGAATAATCTTCATGGTGTGTTTACACGTGATGAATAAATCAATTTTTTCAGTTTTCTTTTCACATTAATGTTTTTTTTTCTTTTTTTTTCATTCCAGGTGGTCTTGGTGTTATGAGAGGTGGTCAACATCCACGCGGTGGTCGTGGATTCTCACGTGGTGATGGTGGACGCGGTGGTATGAGACAACCAGGCGGAAATATGGCCAATCCTGCCTATCAACATCGTCGCTAGTGACAGCGATAAAATGAATGGAAGAAAAAAAAAATTGAGGATGAAGATAAAATATGAAAATTCACAAATCAATAACTCCAATTTAATTATACGAAGAATTGAAAAGGATAAACCTTATACAGATCTCCACGATAAAAAATGTGTTGGGCTCGTGTTAAAAATGCAACATTAATTATTTAATTATCATTTTTTTTTTCTTATTATATTTTTTTTTTTGGTTTTTTAAAATAATGAATGAAGAAAAAGGAAAGAATTGATGATAAATAATTTTTCTATCATTTAAAAGAAAAAAAAATGAACAATACTAGATATCTTCCACAAGTACTATTAAATATGAACAAAAGCGAAAAAAAAAAACAAAAATAAAATAAAGTACCGGCTAATAATAATAATACAAAAATCATAGTGACAGATTTTGCCAAATTCAAGTTTGGTGTTGATAAATAAAATAGGCGGAAATAAAAAAAATACAAATAAACAAATGCATTTGAGACAAACAAACAAACAAGCAAATAAATAAATAAATAAATAGGCATAAATGTATATA
>CAJUYH010002706.1:0-38032 GCA_910591685.1 Galerucella tenella
AATTGCCGTGCACGTTGAGCCTCACATTATTATAAAGTCTCTCTGGAAGCTTTCAAAGGCTTACAGTTTAGGTAAAGAGGAATTAGCAGGGTAAGTGTAACGTATAAAGTTTTCATAGTATAAATTCATTTCTGTGCAATAGATGAGGATTTTCCTGGAATTTGGGTTGACTCAAAACTGCATACAAACAACTTCAGAAACTTGTTATCAATTGAAAGATTATGTAACGCTTCGCACGTAAGACAGCGCAGTTCGAATAGAGTTTTGATTTTCGGATTAAGAGGAGATAATTCAAAAAATTTCAGTTAAGTGCCGTATAAGAATTTTGTTCAAAGGTGGATAATATAATTTTATGCATTTGTAAGCAGATGTTTGGCTGCAATGGAAGCAAGTCTACAAAACGTTCATCTAATCTACTAAGTTATTGGGGACTTCGTCACAATGTGTGCTCTTATTTACCACTTCCAAGCTTTCGGATTAATTTAAATCCTTTAAGCTGAAATATAAACAAATTTTAATATTCGGAGGTAAAGGTTATAGTTAATTTCAACTTACGTGCAAAGTGAGTTTGTGAAGATTAAGTGGAACATTTCTAAAAACATAAAGACATTTTCAAAACTAAATTGTAATCTGTATGAAAAGAGAGACACTTCTTCATCTTGTATATTCTTATTCCTTTTTACTTTCAAAAAATAACAATGAAAATAATTTTAATAGTGTTAATAGTCTTGTTTATTTTTAAATTAGCATAATTATAAAAGGGGTAGTAAAATCTTTATACGATAGAGCCAGAATCATTTGTTCTAATGATAATCATTCCACAAAGGAGAAGACTCTACTAAAAAATGTTTTAAATGCCAATAATTAAGTACCCGGCAGAATTTGTGAATAAAGAAATTAAGAATATAGAGAAGGGCTCATTTTTAATACCCCATAATAATAACAATAATAATAATAATTCAGCTAACATAATTTTTAAAAACTTGACAATACCGTATGTTAGGGGTTTATCAGAAAGAATTATAAAAAATTGGTAACCAATTCAATATTCGAACTAGCTTCAAATCTAACTGAACGTTGAGATCTATACTAACAAAAACAAAACCAAAAAATGAAGAACAATCTTCAAAAAATTGCATATATCGGATATCTTGTGAATGCGACAAATTCTATTTAGGTGAAACATCTAGACCATTGAAAGTCCGAATAAGTGAACATAAAAAATATATCAAAGTTAGGGAGTTCTTTAAGTCAGGTATTTGTAAACATGCTTGGGAAGAGGGGCATAAAATTCAATGGGATTCGTGAAAAAAATATTGAGAGAGCCCAATAATAAAAGACGAAAAATCGAAGAAAGTGCTTTAATACAACTAAATGCAGATAAATGTGTAGCTAGTATTTCAGCCGAATGTAGTCAAATTTGCTTACCAATGTTAGAAAGAGAAATTTCCAATAATCAATAACCTGCGTTGTCAGGATAGCATCATAAGTTTTTATCCAGGTTTTCTTATGATCTATCATTGGAATAGTTGTTAATCGATACACACTTCAATACACAAAATCACCAAACAAATCACTCATACATATTTTGAAAACAAAAATATTCATACACAAAAAAGTAACAACAAACGCGTTTTATCAAGAACATTTCCAAAATAAGCGAAAAAAGCGCTATCCCAATAAAAACCGTTCCTGGAACGTGCACTTCACTGGATTCCATTTCTAGTAAACTATCATATCTTTGGAATGTCGTAAAATAAAATACTTATTCCACATTTTACCAGAGATGTGATCTACTATGAATGGACCTTAATAAAATTTGACAACAAAGTTTTGTGGTCTCAAACTTCAAAATATTTTCGATTCTTTAGTTGTCATATTTTTTCGTTGTGTCAGATAGGGACCAAAAAATTATTTTATTATCATTTAATCTTGATAAAGATAGCTGGAACGCTACCGAAACGTCGAAATAAAAAATAAAAAACATTATTGTGGTTTCATTCCCAAAAAATAGGAGAAAAAATAATAAATAATGCCACAAGGAACTTACAGAAGATATATCACTATAATTTCCGATTATTTGTAATCTTCTTTTTGACAAGGCTAATTTTTTCTTGTTGGTATCGTCGTTGTTGGTGGCAAAGTAGACAAACCTCTGAATTTAGATGTTGAACATAAGATGAGCAATGTTTTTGTTGATGAAATTGTTAATTATTCACTTTCAATTACAAACTCAAGAAATTCGGGTTGCAAGGAGAGCTCTAGTATACTGAGAAATTGTATCGTTGTTGCTCAATTCGTAGGCTTTCTCACTTTCTTCTTGGTGATTCGATTAACTTGAAACTAAGAGAAGAAATGGAGGTTTAAAAATACTGAAATTTCTTGGACAAACTCAAGAGCCCATTGGAAAGGGTGAGCTTGGATGTACATTGAATGGTACACATACTTGAGGATTACATAGCACTCAAGACTACTGGATAGAAGAGGGACAATAAACTGGATATTCTAAAATGACTACAATGGAATGAAAAATTGCAGTATATCAAACTAAATTTTCCATGCTTACTCCATTATTAATTAAAAACCGACAACTAATAACAAAACCCAATTAGTAAGAATCTTTTTTGCCGGTAGTGCCTTTGGATATATTTTTAAAGAGACGAACTCACAACTGCACTTCATATCATTCGTACAGCAACTGATTTTCTTTGGCGCTGTTCCAGATACCAATTTTATCAAAGAGAGCTTGTTTTCAGAAAAAAAAAGTTAAACACGTGTTGGATGCTCTGTTGGGTTCGTATTCAAGCCAAGTTTAAGAATTTTATGTTTTATACTGCATAAATAGGAAAAAAATTATGCAATGCGGGTTTTATTTTGTGAAATTCAGGTGGAGAAAGTGGAAAATGATATAATGTAATATTCTCATTCCATACACACGACTAATTTTATTTTCGCGTCACATGATAAAATTATTATACATACGTTTATATCACTGGCCAGCACGGCAACGCGTCGCAGCTTGATTTCACTTTTTAGTGGTTCTATACACACCACTAGATATAATTTGAACACGACAAATTCTCAGATATACCAAACTGTTGAAGATAGTCATTCTTTCCAGATTCATCCAGCTCTCTGGAAAACTTTCGATCAAATCACACCAACAAGAAAGCTTAAGATCACGACATAGTAACAACTGAGCATTTTATTTGATGTTAGATGCAATGAGAAAGTCGGAAAAACTAAATCCAGGAACTTCGAAGAATGTTTTCAATCATACAGTGAGAATAAAAAGTTCAACCCTCTCCTGCAATAGTATATTTACACCAAGGTGGTGAAGACTATTATTATTGACCGAGCGGAATGAGGTGCGAGGTTCATAAATGTCTTCAACGCCACGGTGTATATACAATTATTTCCACTACTAGCCAAATTTAGAACAAAAATTTAAAATAATTCACAAACGCACCACGCGAAGCGTTTACTCCGTCGTCTGACTGACAAGTACTCTGTCAGTTTTCGATATTATAATAAGCGTTTTCGATTATTTACTTTTGGCTGCTAGTAGCAGCTCGTAGTGACTGAATTATGTTCGTTTATTACCGGGCGTGACGCCTAGTCTTACCTTCCCCTTGCCCCTTAAGCACATACATGGACATTAAATATTTGACGTTTGTCCGGTTTGACGTTTATTTAAAGGTTGAGATTGTGCCGATTACGATTTAATACGATTTAAACCTTACTAAAAATATCTAAATATGCAAAATTTTATCATCAAAAACATTATAATTGAAAACTGTTCTCCTAACAACACAGGAAATTCATTGGCATTGGCACATGTCAGGTGGTTTTGAGGATCCTAAAAAATCGTGTTCGATTTGCTCAAAAGTCGTGACGACTGAGGCGTCACGCACAAGTGCTTGAAGCCCAAATAAACGAAAGCAACAAATGAGCGTACTCGTTATGTCATCAGTCATTTTTGGTTGAGCGCGAATTTAAAACTTTTGGCATTTTTATTCAAATAATTTTATCTTGATATGTAATTTCAAGCAGCAAATATGATAAAGACAATCTCCTGGGTGGGATACATAATTATGTTGCACAAGTTTTTATTGAATCACTATCCCTGAATTCTCAAAATATTCAAATTTGTCCATTATTGACCTAGGTTAATGATAAAAAAATTATTAACCAACAATAAAGAAATTCAAATTCTCAGTTGGCTGGAAGAAGCAAGAATTGTCAACTTTACAGCTAGTAGTGGAAAAACTCCTTTATTTTAAGAATAGTCAATTTCTGTTTCAATCAAGGCATTTTGAGCAATAGAAACTATACCACCTCCTTCATTCCTTCCTGCTCAAGAGTGCCTTTAAGAAACGCCTCAGTTCAGCCAGATTATTTTAGTTTCAGAGGCTCTGAAGTGTACAGCTTGAGTCTAAAACAGTCTGAAACTGCAAACAACTTGTCAAGCAGCAGATTTTCCGCTCTTGAAGCTTGAGAAATCTGATCTCATAGTCACCACACTGGACACTGCACTTATATACCATCCATAAAGTAATAAATAACAGAGGTTTTAAATCATATGGAAGGTGTTTAAATCGCTTAAACATTATGATAACCTTCGCCCACAACCCCTTATACCGTCCCTGACTGTTACCGAAGCCACGTGAAAATCAGAATGTTCTGCGCCTGTGCAATCTCGAAAGCTTTTCACGACTTGTTGAGTTCGACTTTTGTTTAACTCTCTCTCTCTCTCTCTAATTCGAACTTTCGAAAGACACACATGTCTTGCGGTGGAACTCACTAAGGTTATTACTTATAAAAAATGTAAGTGTTGCTAGTACAGTATTTTAATTAATTTGTTATAGTGTTATATTAGTGTGTAAAATCAGTGACAACTATGGTCAGGAAAATAAAAAATAAACCTAGACACTGTTACTTGTATAATTAACGATTATCAAGAATTATTGTTTTATGGCATCTTATGATCTTTCCTACAAGGTTGCCACCTACTATAGAAAGTCTTTACTTCTACCATATTTTCTATCTACATTTGTATAACTTCATCTTTATATTCTAATTAAATCACATAAAGAAAAATGTGTTTAATTTGCCTTACGGCTGGTCCTTCGATTTGATTTGTGTTAACCGCAATTAATCTATTGGAGGGGTTCTGCTACTTGTCGAAAGTACTCTTGGATTTACCGACCGTACGCAGCCCATTCTACCACCACATTCTGGAGCTATTGAAGATATTGTTCCCCTTCAGAAAGTTTGTGCGCAGCCAGCTGCGCATGGCGCTTTACAGCAACTAACGGAACTAACAAACCCCGCCTCCCTCTACACAAAACTTCATTTTTAGTATTATTTCAATTTGAGGTTAGTCGTTGTCATTTAAGAATATATTTTTATTTATTCTACTCATTGGCCTATCTACAAATAAATTAATTATCTTTATTATTGGTACCTACTATTATCACAGCATTTATCATCACTTATCATAGGTAAGTTGAAAACATTTTTCACCCTAAACGTTTGAGCATGGAGACTAGCGTTTGAGGTTAGGTTTTCGTAAAATAATGATAACATTATTTTTCATTTCATCGTTTTTTTTTGCAGACAAGAACGAAGGATTACCAACAATTTGTGACTCAAACCGAAATAATATGTATGTACCTACTAGATATATATTGATGTAATTTAGGATGTAATTGTAGGTACCTAGTACTCATTTGAAAATAGTACTTCAATATTTTGAACACTGTATTAGTGTGCTTGCTCTGTGATATTGGTGTGCTTCAAGATGCAAAATTGTTTGAAGGGGTACGTCAATTGAATAACTAAAAAATTATACATATGGGAAGTTTTAAGTTTCCCGATCTAGACATTAAACAAACTTTAAATGGTTTGAAACAATGGACCTTACTCATTAAAAATAAAAGGTGTTATTTGCGTGAAGATCACTTCCTTAAAAATAATTTAACTGACTCATTTAGATTGACAAAATTTGCCTGAACTTATTCCAATTTTCATCCCATTGACTGTTTTTGTATATTATTTTGGATATTTTATTGTATGAAAGATATTAAATTAATAACATTTTATCACTTGCAAAGGGTTTTTTATTCTCCTACCGTAATTCCCTATAATATTATATGCTAATACAATATTTGCAGCTGAATGATTCAGCACAATAATGTTATTTCTTATTGTTTGAAGACTTGACTCAAAAGACTAAAAAACAAATATTGAAGTGCAAAATCATTCAATTGCAAATATTGTACAATATAACGCTTATGCTGAAAGCTTGCAACTTCAAAAAGCGCGCGTCTTGAATGCTAGTTCATACCGATAGCCAAGGTAGGCGCTGGTGGTAACTTTGTGCCACAAAACGCTACACGTTTAACATCTCTTTTATGTATTACTCTATGATACCATATATGTAAGATAGGCGAAGTGGTCAGTGGAACATGCAGATTCTGCGACAATACAGATGATACAGCGGAACCCATTAGCCCTGAAACGAATAATAGCTTTCTTACAGGCCTAGATTAAATGGACTGAAGTATACGTAGATGTATAGTTTACAAAAGACCTCATAGGTCGCAGTATCCATGGACAGCCTGGCCAAAGACGATAATCTAATCCTAATCGCCTCCACGTGACAGCCACAACAATTTTTGGATATTAAAGGGAGTCGTGCGTCACTTTACTGAAAATATATTGGAAAAAAGAATTCAAAAAACAAAATTAATATTACGCTGTGAAGGCTCTAGCATTATTTTAACCTTATCTATTCGTTCCCAATATTCATAGTGCTGGAATACTCTTCCTAAACATGTCAACTATCACAACCCAACGTCAATGTAGAAAGTTCACCTTGATTTTATTTGTTACATTCGCAGTTGTAATATAAATTTCATCAAATTAACTAAGTAACCAAAAAATAGGTATAAATTATGACTTTTATCTGCTAATGTTATTTTGAAACAAAACAACTGGCCATTAATCAAATAAATTGCTTTTTAAAGCTATGTGTTTCGATATAAATATAGAAAGAAGATCGTGTTCATTCTATGGAAGTAAACTTTCATCATATTTACATGGAAAGGTATTATAAGGCAAAAGCAATTTCCGGTACCAAGTTTTAATAGCCAATTTTCCACAATATTACCATCATAGTGTATCTTCCTGCAGTTTTATTAACAGGTGATAGATGTTGGCGTTCTACGGGGGGTCGATAGACTCAAATATTAAATTTTCTATGGGTAATTTTCTTGTTTTTTAAAATTGTTTTCTACATGTCGGATACCGCTTTATGCACACCTCTCACTTTGTTGTGTTATCATTTTGTTTTATAATGTAATCACTTGAAATCTAATTATCTTCTGTATGTTGGTATTGTGGTTTATTCGGTATCATTTTTTTATCTACCGTTATAAAGAAATAATTCGATTTTGAAGTATAAGGCTGCAAGAAATTAGTCAAATTCTCAATGTATTTCGTATTGAATTATGAAATCAAACAATTTTATTTTGTTAAATCTACATTACATTTAAACTTAAAGTGACGCGTTTCGCTAACACAGTAGCTTTTTCGAACGAATGGAGGTATAATGACAAACTTTCAATTTAAACAGTGCCTTAATACTAAATTATACGGATATTTAACAATAAAATTATAATCTATTTACCAGGAAATAAAATGAATCTGTCTAAATATGGGATTAAGTAAAGTATTTAACAAGTTTATCTGGAAACTCATTCACAAACATCCTACAGGAATCTTTCTAGGTAAAAAGGTTCAATAATGGAGAATTGTTAATATCAAGTTGGTCGTTAAGAAGATTATCTGAATATTTGTTTTTATTTATCTCTAGGGCTTCTAAAAGATTTAATTTGAAGGATTCAGTTTCTACATGCAAAATTTCAAAATTTGAATCGAAAGAGTGTTGGTTTGCTAATAAATGATTTGAATTAGGAATTTTAAAACTAGAATTTCAGAACACAAACGTAGTTATGACAACCAAAAATTAGATTCCAACTATTCAAATCATTTATTAGCAAACCAACACTCTTTCGATTCAAATTTTGAAATTTTGCATATAGAAACTAAATCCTTCAAATTAAATCTTTTAGAAGCCCTAGAGATAAATAAAAACAAATAAGTATTCAGATAATCTTCTTAACGACCAACTTGATATTAACAATTCTCCATTATTAAACCTTTTTACCTAGAAAGACTCCTGTAGGATGGTTTGAATGAGTTTCCAGGTAAACTTGTTAAATACTCCAGTTAATCCCATATTTAGACAAATTCATTTCATTTCCTTGTAAATAGATTATAATTTTATTGTTAAATATCCGTACAATTTAGTTTTAAGGCACTGTATAAATTGAAAGTTTCTCATTATACCTTCATTCGTTTGAAAAAGCTACTGTGTTAGCAAAACGCGTCACTTTAAGTTTAAATATAATGTAGATTTAACAAAATAAAATTGTTTGATTTCATAATTTACTATGGATCTACATCAAGTGAAAGCCTCATCTATTCAATATTTCGTATTATGCCATAGGCAGATTGGAATTAAATTTCAAAGTTCGATATCTTATCCACTATTGATTACCCATTATCTTTCCCATTTTACAATGAATTAGTTTATATTTGAAACACACTTTTTTTTAAGTAGGTACCTACTTACCCAAAATAGAAAAAAAAAAACAGTTGCATAGAGGTTTTACAATGAATGCAAGACGGAATCATTTTTTAATTTAAATAATTTTTTATATTAAGCTTCAACAAGGGTTGATTTTTAAGGGTTCAAACATCAGAATTTATATTCCAAAGCATGAAACACAAATTATTTAACTAATGTAAACCAAATTTCACCAATCTTAAAGTTTACCCAATGTTATTTTAAAATTTTTTACGATTAGGGGTAATTTTCACCCTCAAAAAACAAACAGTGCCCATCAGCATGATATAGAATTTGAAGTAGAGGTTGAGATGAGCCTAATTCCAAATTTATGCGGAAGAAGAAATATTTTTTTCAGGATAAATAATTTTTCCTTTTAAGCTCTAGCAAGGGTTGAATTTTAAAGGTAGAACATTTTGGAATTATATCCTTTAGCATAAAACAATCCTAATTAAACTAATCCAAACCAAACTTCACCCATATTAGGGTTTACAATTTTATTTTATAATTTTCTACAATTAGGGGTAGTTTTTACCCTCAAAGAACAAAGAGCGTACAACGGCATGATATATAAAATGAACTAATCCAATTTTTTCATGCAAATTTATGCTGTATGGAAAAATTGCGAAGTTTTGCCATTTTTGAGCTTAATTTGCTAATCTTATTTAATTCAGCTAACCTATATCTTTATCTAATATTTTTGATAGATTTTACTCCAAAGTATATAATCGATTTTTTTTAATGAATTTTGTGATTCTTAGGGTTTTGTTCTACCATTTCGCAATTTTGGAGTCACTTCAAAAAATTGAATAAGACTATATTTTATTACAATATATAAGAAAGAAACATTCTTTCTCCATTATCTTCAAATGTACTTCCAATATAAAATGACAGCTTTCAATACACTGATAATTAAAAAAAATATTGTTTTTACTATCAATAAACCGATATGAGATTTCATCACCAAGTTTTATGATCAAATGCTTTATATTTCTCAGTGAAACATATCAATTTAGATGCTTTCAATATTTATTCTTTGTCATTTTCCCCAGCTTATTTCTTGACAAAGTATTTTTCCTTGTAAAAGTCTCTTCTCTGACTTTGGTCTAATATTTGCTTAAATTGCAGCAGTGGCGTGGGGTAGACTTTTTGTATTATATCCACTCGTATGAATAAATATTTATTATAATTTGTGAAATTCTGTTTCACTTATATCTCATATTGAATAATACTGCAACAATTTAATTTGCATGATATTATTGATATTATTACAAATGAAGTTGTCAACTTTTTCTTTCATTTGTGGATTTTACAAAAAAATTGTGTGGAATTTTTTTATCTGGAACTTGTTAACATTGTTATTATCGAACAACAGCAACAATAATTTCATTGTAATAAATCGACTGAAAATATGCAAATCGGAAAATAAGGCAGATGGAAATTTGTTCCTGCAATTGGAGATACCGACCGAGAAAAATGGGACTTTCACAAGTTTCTTTTCATCTTGGGACATTTCTTGTTGAATCCAATCTTTACGTTTGTATAGTTGTTTGAATAAGTTATTAGGTATATATTTTTAGAATAAGACTACACTGTCATAATGAATCATATAAAGTAAATGTTTTCAAAGGTTGAAACTGATCTCAGGTCATCCATATATTGAAGAAGGTTCTTTCTTCCCCTTCCTCGAAAACTTTAACCTAGTCAGTACTTCACATAAGCAGGGTATGTGTACTGAGGTTTCCTGGCCTCCTTGACAAACCCTGTATGTGGTTGTGTCTGCTAGTGCCTTGTTTCACCATCCTTGAAAATGATTTTCCAACCAACATTCTTTGAAGTTCTTTCGCTATACCACAGAAAAACTGGGGCTGTAACCCAAAAATCCTAAGCTGGATGTATACTGCCATAGTGAGACCAATCATCACTTATGGAGCCATTGCGTGGAGTAGTCGCACTAGCCTATTGACGACGAGAGAAAACCTCTTCAAAATTCAAAGACATGCCTGTATATGCATTACAGAAGCAATAAGAATATGCCCAACGGCAGCCATGGAAGTAATTATCAACCTCACCCCTCTACAAATGGTGGTGGAAAGCGTTGCAGAAAAAACAAGATACAGACTAAGTAGAGGGGGAATCATTGAAAAAAACCACCTCTTCACTTCTTAGAAATCAGACAACCTGCCACAAGACGGTATGATGAAAAAGTATAACTTTTCAAAGAAATTCATTACGGAATTAAGCAACAAGAAGGAATGGGATCCAAAAACCATTACCAGACTTGGAAAAAATGCCATTCAATGGTACACAGACGGCTGGAAAGCAATAGAAGGAACTGGGATAGGAGTGTTTGGCCCAGGAACCAAACACTCTGAATGCTCGGGAAAAACCCCAAGTATCTTTCAAGCGGAAATCCGAGATAAGAAATTGCGCCCAGTTCAATATTGATAAAGGATACAGAAGGCAAAGGATTATCATAATGTCGGATAGTCAAGCAGCCATTAAAGCACTGAGCTCTTGTGTAATCAGTTCCAAAATGGTGTGGGAATGCCTAGACAAACTCAATGAACTAGGCGAGAACAATATAGTCACCTTACTATGGATTCCAGGACACACTGGAATAGAAGGAAATGAAATAGCAGATGAATTAGCAAAGAGGGGGACTGAAATGCCCTTCTGGAGGCCTGAACCCTTTTGCGGAATCAGCCCCAATGCAATATTGGAAGAAATAGGTGAATCCGAGAAAAAGAGAAGATCTGACCATTGGAAAGTTCTAGTAGCAGGGCTTATACAATCAAAGACTCTCCTAGGTGACTACAACCTGTTGAGATCAAATAAATGCGTAAGTCAAAGTAAAACTGTCACCCGAATGGGCACCTGAAAAAGCTCAAAATAGTGGAGGAAGAAGAATGTAGATTTTGTTGCATGGAAGACGAAACCTCCATCCACATACTTTCCAGCTGCACAGCACTTCAGAATCGTAGAGCACAGCACCTGGGAGATTACTGGATAGAAGAGGAACATTTTCCCAAGTTGAAGCCCGCAGACATCCTAAAATTCCTCCGGGAAATGGGACTAAAGG
This sequence comes from Galerucella tenella, assembly GCA_910591685.1. NCBI lineage: Eukaryota > Metazoa > Arthropoda > Insecta > Coleoptera > Chrysomelidae > Galerucella > Galerucella tenella. The sequence continues at coordinate 11,778 of CAJUYH010002706.1, forward strand.
AACTACTAGTTTCTGAGACTCTCCTCAGAAACTGAGTAAAAGTAAGGGGGCACAATAGATCTTCTCGGTCTTAGTGAATGTCCTTCTAAAATACATACATACCACAGAAAGGTTCTGGACCTTCAGGTTAGGTCCTTCTAAGAATAATGAGTCTACATCAATGGTCTGGTAAACAACTTTGTATGAAATACTGATATTATTTTAGCTCAACCTCCTGATTTTATTCTCAGTTGAAGGATTCTCTGTATATACACAAACTGCCAAAAAAATATTCTACATTTGTTGTTTCAATGGTTACAATATATTATTCATGTAAGTTTTCTTAAACTCCTATAGAATTAATTTAGCGTAGAAAAGAGCTTTGTTCCGTGAATCATGGGGCGATAGGAGTATTTCGCCTTCCGTTAAAATAAATACGCTGTCTCCGTTAAACAAACTCAAGGTTTCTGTGTTACCAACGACTGACGTTCAGTTTATTCGTTTAATTTCCGAAATTGGCGTCTCTTTGGCTTTCCACGACACTCTAGAATATTGATGAAGAGACTAACCGTGACATTTTGCTGTTTATCTTGGCTACATAGTTAAATTTACGGAGTATTTGATAAAACTGTTATTGTAGAATAACGTTTTTTTTAAATTCAGTTGCTCCACAATTTTTAAAAAATGTACAATAATATATTTTTTTGTGTACGTTTTCAACCATCGGATTATATAGAGGAAGTATTGATATCGAAAAATATTATAATATTGTGAAACTTGTTGTAGAAATATCTCTAAAAATAATGTCGATATGATCTACAAGATTCAACCAACCATTCTGGTTTGCAAGTTGTTTCTTCTGAGTAAACGTTCACATTCAAAACTTTGTAAGCGATATCTATTGAAATGATAATTCTACCTATGCATCTTATACTAATAATAAGGAAATTATTGAAACTATAAAGGTTTTTTTCTTTTTATCCCTGGATATCGATGGGCTCGATTTTACATCCGACCGAGAACAAGAAGAAAAATTATCGAGAGGCAGAGAGCACTAACAAGAAACGAGTCGAAGTAAAGAGCTTTCAAAAGCTCTTGCGAAAAATACTTGACATATAAATGAAGTGCTTACTGCGATCTACTTTATAGGAGATCACATAGACGTATCTAGAAGGGATTGCTGATTTAGGAAGCGGAGTCCTAACAAGTGGTGAACTATGGGGAAGCTTGAAAATCAACTTTTTTTTTGTTAGTATGTATGACTTGCAATATATGTGTCCTTCATCAATCGCGGAAATGTGTTAAAAAATATGGATACAAGTATTCGTTATCTTGTTTGCGTAAAACGAGCCGTAATCTTTGGAGGTTATCAAATGTTATATGTTGTTGCAACAGTAGCTCATACACATTGGATCCATTTCAAAAATTAAAATTAAAAACTTATTATGGCAATAGAAAGCTCGAGTTAGTAGTTATAGTATATTCTATACCAAGTTGGTAAAGACTATCATTATTACCAAGCATCATAATTATTTGTGCGAGGATTATAAATGTCTCCACCACCGTGGTGTGTATGCAGTAGAAAAAATTAACCTCTACCCTGACGTCACCAACAATGAACAGTAGTATTCACAAACTTAATATAGGTACCCCATCCTTTTTTTACTGGCAGTAAAAACACACCATACAATATACAGTTCGTTCGGTGAATCTTTTCCCATGTATGAAATCATTCACATACTACTTTTTGTAGTACCTACGTCTCTTTTCTACTCACAGAATCTAAACCCCGAAATGAAACCGTTTGTTCCATTACAACATAATATAACAAACAGAGATAGCCATATGATGAATGTCGGCGATACACATTTTTACTCATTTTTTTGCCCCTTGCATACAAATTTAATTAAAAACAGTTGTTATAACGACTTACTTACACCCGAGTGTTCGAATTATTGTTGTAAGTAAAGATTATTTATCTACTTATTATTTATTTACTTCGCAATGAAAACTAACCTTAAATTGACATTTCATCATGGTTATGGAAAGAATTCCATCAAACTGAATTGTATGAAACATATTTTGCTGGGACTACCGTTATATCAATGTGAATTCAACGCTATTGAATTAATTTGGACAAACTGCAAGTCATAATACAATAAATATATTGGTAAAGATAAGTATTCAGATAGCTCTGTTATAAATATGTGGAAAGAGGCACTGCAACAATGTCATCAACAAATTTACACAAACTGTGTTAGGCATGCTCATGAAATTATAGAAAAGTGGTATGCCCCAGAGCAAAATATAATTGATAATAGCATTCAACCAATTACCATAGATATAAATACAGGTGATAGCTCTGACTCTATGAGGAAAATTAAATGAAATTTATTGTATATATTTATGAGTCTCAAATATACATATTTAAAATATTTATTATTTATTTTCACAACCCAAAAGATTTCTATTTTTCATTGTTGAACCGTATGGGTGGGACGGCCCAATAGTAATGGTTGCTAGCCATAACACTAAAAGGGCAATTCTAATTTGCAAAGTTTCTACTGAGGAAATTGTTATTAATTCTAACTCTTATGCAAGTAAATTTGCGGAATTACCCTATAAAACTCTGGAATACTAACAGTTTCTTCAAACTAAAGGGTTGATGTAGCATATCGCTAAATGGCTGTGAAATATTTACAAATATCTATCTTCAATAATAAATAACGCACACACATTTTAGCCACATCCCAATTGAAACATCAATCTACGACCTACGTGTAATTTAATGTATTGATGTATTGCGTTTGTATATGAATGATGACGCATGGGAAAAGATTCACCGAACCAACTGTACGTACACTTGTCTTTCAAGCAATGACATACGTTCTCTTGTAACTCTAATTATTACCTCCAAATGTTGAAAAACGATTAATCGGTTGTATTCATAATAATTTATTTTGTCCTCTTATGACAGCTGTTATTATTTCGATACATTTTTGGTTCAGCGCGAATTTTGAACTAATGGTATTTTTATTCAAATAATTCTATCTTGTTGGGTAATTTCAATCAGCAAACATGTTAAAGATAATCTGCTGGGTATACAAAATTATGTTACATGAGTTTTTGTTAAGCTACTATCCCTGGATTCTTAAGACATTTATATATGTCCATTATTGACCCAGGTTAACAATAAAAAAAATTATTAACCACTAAAAGAGAAATTCAACTTTCCAATTGGCTAGAAGACGCGATAATTGTCAACCTCATAGCTGGTATAGTTGAAATAATACCCCTCTTGGTGTGCGTCATCGATTGTTAATCTCCTTCTATCACATTACGTAGGAAGAAATGGAAAAAAAGGCAGGTCTGTGATTAATCCTAATGAAAATATCACAATAATGAACCGTTTGAATGTTTTACAAACGTTAACCCTAATCTTTGACTTACAAAAATTTGATTGGTTGATGTTTAGATTACGCGCCAGCGCAATCTATCAATCGCGAGATTAAAATACTATGAAGGCGTAACTTTCGTAGCGGCAATGTGTCTTACGTCTTTTTCTACTGTCACACTGACAGTTCTTGTCAGGTGTGTACTTTGTTGCTTACGGTCACATATTATTTATGAGAAGTGAATATTAATCTTATTGCTATATTTATCTAAATAATACAAAAATATGCCTAGATACACGAAAAAACATCAGCATTTTGAAAGTTCTGAAGTATTTTCAGTTAGGAAAAAAAGCTGGTAATTATTAATTTTATAGCCTTCTCGGCTTTGGCTTAATACGATACTGATGATTTTATTTATCAAATTTAAGGTTAGCTATATGTCAAAATAGCAAATAAAATAAACGACATGCCGAAAACCCGGATATACGTCACAATCGATGACGCACACCAAGAAGGGTATTATTTCAACTATTGTAGAAAAACAATGGTTAAACATTATACAATGTAACAAGTTCGTAGTAAACGATTTTGTTGAGGTATACTTATAAAGTAGCTAGCTAGATAAATTGGGCTGGATGGACATGAAACCATTTCTACTACCCGTTGTTTGGGTTTGGAAGGAGAGTTTCTGAATACTCTTCATGCACTAAAAGTTTGTGTCCGGTTGATTTGAAGACCTTAACAATTATTTTCGTGGAAATGCTGAAGAATGATTAAAAATCGTTATGAAATACAACAGCTTCAAGCTTCAACAAATCACAGAATCTTGAGAACCACATTAAAATCCATGAAACGGAATCTTTGCAGATACATTTGTTAATAGTATATTATACACTAAGGTGGTGAAGCCTATTATACCGAACACCAAAATTATTTCGCGAGTGGCTTTGCTCCGAGCGGCATAAGGTGCGAGACTTATAAATGTCTCCACCACCGTGGTGTATATACAATTTGTCCCACTACTATCCAAATTTGAGACAAAAATTCACAGACGCACCACGAGAAGCGTTTACCCCGTGTAAAGTTCATTTTCCACGTTGCGTCAAATCGCTGCGAGAAAAAGTACAATCAGCATATCGATCTAGTTTATTGCTGCGACTCATTCAGGCATAGGAAAAACGTAACGTGTTGCCAACTTGATTGACAGTGACAGCAATGTCAGAGTGGAGCGCACTCACACCGTGAAAAATGGACTTGTTAGCATTTTTATTCAAATAATTCCATCATGATAGATAATTTCGAGCAGCAAATATCTTAAAGAGGATATCCTGGGTATACAAAATTATGCTGCACAAGTTTTTGTTGAACTACTATCCTTGAATAATTTCCAATATACCTATTTGAATTTGTCCATTGTTGGACCTAATTTAATAATACAAAAAATTATTAACCACTAAGATAGAGAGAAATTCAACTTCTCAGGTTTCGTACATGGCTGATCTTCAATTGCTAACAAAAAACTTTTCCAGAAATTCCATTCAATTTTAAGTTAATAAATTAAGTTTCAACCAGCCTATTTCATTCTTGACCGAAGTTTGGTGAAACAGAGACCCCACCTTCGTTAGTACTAAACACGTTAACCGACACACATGTCTCTAGGGACTACTATACAGAATCCCCACATCGTTAAGGGATGCTCATATGAAACATATTTTTGTTTCGTATATTCCTCGAAGTTTTCCACTTTTTCATTTGTTCATGTAGCTCTGTGGCAAAGGTGTTAACGAAAATCTGTCATCATTACTTCTCAGTATAAAAATGCAACCGCCTATGGATTCTTCATTTTCGTGTTCGTGTATTTCGGACCAACGTATTCATGTGCCTTAATTGCTTTTTTTTCCTTTTTCATTTCACTCTCATTTATTTTCTTTCTTACTTCGGTATTATGCAAATTTCAATCTTGGTGGCTTAGTTTGTTTGCCTTTGTTATCCCTGATCAAAAAGGTGTTTTCAAGTGCTTCGAATGGGTGAAGTAATAAAAGAAATTTCTTTAGGGAAATTCAAGGTTTAAGTTTGATGTAAAGTGGATTTAACGGAACTTAAAGTGAAATTACAATAAAGAAAATACAGAAACTAAATTAAAATCGGTAACTTTTGATGTAGCCAACTGGAAGATACTTCAATCACGTATATTTTGTTTGATCTGTTTTTTTTGGAGACCCAAACACATAGAGTAATGAATAAGAGAGATGTTAAACGTGTAGAGTTTTGTGGCACAAAGTTACCACTAGCGCCTGCCTTGGCTACCGGTATGAACCAGCATTCAAGACGCGCGCTTTTTGAATTTGCAAGCTTTCAGCATGAGCGTTATATTGTACAATATTTGCAATTGAATGATTTTGCACTTCAATATTTGTTTCTTAGTCTTTCAAGTCAAGTCTTCAAAGATTAAGAAATAACGTTGTTGTGCTAAATCATTCAGCTGCAAATATTGTTTTAACATATAATATCATAGGGAATTACTGTATGAGAATAAAAAAACCTTTGCAAGTGATAAAATGTTATTAATCCAACATCTTTCATACAATAAAATATCCAAAATAACATACAAAAACAGTCAATACTAAAATCTGAATTGGGATGAAAATTGGACTAAGTTTAGAAACGACGTGGAAATTTTGTCAATCTAAATGAGTCAGTAAAATTATTTTTAAGAAAGTGATCTTCACGCAAATTACACCTTTTATTTTTAATAAGTAAGGTTCATTGTTTCAAACCATTTATGAGTTTGTTCAATATCTAGGTCAGGAAACTCAAGACTTTAAACAATTTGGCATCTTGAAGCACACTCCAATATTATAGAGCAAGCACACAAATACAGTGTTCAAAGTATTAAAGCACTTTTTTTCACATAAGTACTAGGTACCTACTTACAATTACATCCTAAATTACATCAATATATATCTGGTACATACATATTATTTTGGTTTGGGTCACAAATGTATGGTAATCCTTGGTTCTTGTCTGCAAAAAACGATAAAATGAAAAATATTGTTATCATTATTCCACGAAAACCCAGCCTCAAACGCTAGTCTCCATGCTCAAACGTTTAGGGTAAAACATGTTTTCAACTTACCTATAATAAGTGATGATAAATGCTGTGATAATAGTATCTACCAATGATAAAGATAATTAATGTATTTGCAGAAAGACCAATGAATAAAAATAAATTTGAAAATGACAACGACTAACCTCGAATTGAAATAATACTAAAAATGAAGTTCTGTGTAGAGGGAGGCGGGATTTGTTAGTTCGGTTAGTTTCCATTTAGGTCCGTTGCTTTTTAACCTTTTTATTAACGATATTGGATCTATTTTTAAACATTCAAAATATTTATTATTTGCAGACGACTTGAAAATTTACAAAACTGTCAGAAGTGTTGAAGATTGCTGTAAATTACAATCTGATGTTAATTCACTCAAAAAGTGGTGTATTGTTAATGATATGACACTGAATATTGATAAATGCTATTGCATTACTCTTACTAGATCATCAAATCCACTTATTCATAACTACAGACTCCGAACTGAATCAATAAAACGTGTTAAGTTAATTAAAGATTTGGGTGTATTTTTCGACACTAAATTGTCATTTATTGAACACATTAATATAACCACTAGTAAGGGTTATCAAATGCTAGGATTTTTAATGCCAAATTTCAAAGATTTATCGGTGAAGGCTGTGACAATTCTTTATAATAGTTTAGTTTATTCTCTTCTTCAATATGCATGTGTAATATGGTCCCCATATTATAGGGTTCATATATCTTCTTTGGAAAAAGTTCAACATAAATTTTTCAGGCATTTAGCTTACAAAATGCATATCCCAGTTGGTGATTATAGGTACAATGATATCATGGACAGTATTAACATTATGTCTTTGGAAAATAGAAGAACCTACACGAAACTTGCTGTACTATTCAAGTTGTCCATTGTTTTCCTTTAAAATTCCTAGTAGAGTCACTCGTAGTTACAACCTTTTGGAAGTACCCTTTCTCAGTACCAATTATGGTTACCATTGCTCGGTTTCACGGCTTGCACGGTCAGTAAATTCATATTGTGATTTGGGGCATAACTTTACTAGAGTTTCATTGAATAATTTCAAAAATAATTTAAGAGTTTTAATGAGCTAATGTTTATTATTTTATATTATTATCATTTTATTTTATTATTTTGGTGTTTAGTGAGTCAATTTACTACATAATGTGTCATATTATCGTATTTTATTATAGTAATGGTGTATTTCTGATGTTTTTGTTTAAATTTGTAACTACAAACTAGATTGTATAGCTTTATACTTATATTTATTTATAAATGTTTCTACAAGGGGGTGATCCCGTTTATTGACAAATAAATAAATGAATAAAGCGCCATGTACAGATGGCTGCACACAAATTTCGTTCCATTTCTTTCCATATGATTTAAAGAATCTCTTATATATTATTCTATGCCCAAACACTAGATTTATGGTATGCTGTAAGAGGAACGGCATGAAAATGGCGGTGGTGAGGATGGAATGTGAGAAGGCGGAAGCTTTACTAGGAAAGCGGGAGATTAAGCTGGACTTAAATAGGGTAAATATTATAGAGGGGAGAGAGGAGGGCAGATGTTTTGGATGTGGAATGAAGGGCCACCAGGTAGCGGGATGTAAGGCAAGGAGAGTGGAGAAGATTAGGGAATGCTGGCTATGTAAGAGCGTGGGGCACATGGTCAGAGACTGTCGGCAAGCCTTTCTTTGCAGGGTATGTGTGGAAAGGGGACACAAGGCAGGGGAGGCAGATTGTAGTAGGGGACGGAAGGAAGTTGATGTAAACGGAGACGGAAAAGATAGGAGGTACCCTCTGGACCCCTCAGAGGGGACGAGTCTGGGCAAGTAGGAGTAAGGAGAAAGCAGACCGCGGAAAGTAAAAATGTTAAGGATGGATGAAGGGTGTTACCGATGAATTAGTGGAGAGCATGATTGGGAAAAAGGAGGTATATGAGAGGTAGGAGTGATAGAAGGAAGTAGATGACGGAGAGTGAGTGAGGGACCGCCGCCCGCCTTGAAGTATGCTAGGGTAGTGATTCCGAGGCGGGAGTAACGGCAAGCTTAAGGTGGGTTTGGTTGGTAGGCATTCCTTTGGGGATGAGTCCAACACTGTCTGGGTACTGGTTAGGGCCCATTCGAACATGAGTTTCCCACCTCAGCCGGAAAAAAAATGCTGTAAGATTATCCAACTGTGTGAATGTTATTCACGCAACTGTGCTCTCTCATTCTCTCCATTTTGCTCATTAAAATTGGTTATTCCTGAATATCTTGCAGAATTTAGCAGCATTTCTCATTTCCAAGGCTGGACTGCAACTGAAAGGACATGCGGTTTTAACAAACTATCACTCACTCACTCACTCACTCACTCACCCACTTATAACTCAATCTAACTCTTGATTTACATAAAATGCGGTGGAACAAGTTCTATTCAGCCTATAGTCAAAGCACACAAAATATCCGTGAAATGCCGCAAAAAATTCAAAAAACTTGAAAATTCAAAATTGAGTATTTAAAAAGGTTTTGACTAATATGAGAAAAACTTCACAATGCTAGGCATGCAATTTTCCGGATAATCGTAAATTCGTAAATAGTAAATTTTTCATTTTCGTTTTTTCACTCTAATTGTTTAAATTATGATAACACAGAAAAATGTTCAAATCAAAAATTGTAGCTAATAGATACAATTATCTACAAAATTTGTTTGGAGATTTTTTTTGTATCTGCAATAGTTTTCAAAATATACTGAATTTCTCTAGTAGTATTTTTGAACATCAATTTTCATGTCTTTAATTTTATGATAGTAAATGAACATTGACATTTAGAAGAGAATTTTTTTTGAGAAATGTGTTCTAAAATGGGGTATCTACAAATACATTGGAAAAAAAGAGTTTTTTCAATGTATTATCATTGATTTTCCACGCAAACCTCTACTAAAAAGTCGTGTTTTTCACCAAATTCCTCTAATTAACATTATAATGAATTGGGAAATTGAGTTATATAACATAGCATTCTTCAAAGATTATGGCGGAATCTTAAAATCTTATTTGAAACTTTCTTTTGTACATGCAATTTTCACAAAGATACATACGATTCTCCACGTGAAGCTTCATTTTCTTGACCCCACTTCATTTTTATTATTTTTTTAATAAAAGCCTTCATTTTTTATGTAATTTGTAAAAATTTTTGTAGTTAATATTTTATTATTGTTGTTGTTATTACGCGGCGGCGCGTACAAGCCGCTCTCTCACCTGCTTTTTCACCTTTATTTGTGCTCCCTTCTCATTCTTATCTGAGCCATAGGTGTCTTCTTTTGCATCGCGATCACTTTTAAATAGATTCAACATCCAGATCACAAATTTTTAGACAATATCATAAACACTATAAAATGTTATAGAAGGTTTGCTTAAAGACGTCTGATAGTATTTATTGTAAATAATTGTCTATCATTTGAAAAGTTTGATATTTATAGAAAAACTGTATAGTAGCTTCGAAAGTGGACGCTTCAAATTATTAACTGGCGAAGTTTCATTGAAGTCGAGCGGTTAATAAATTTGGCTTACGGGCCGTTCGCGCGTAACCACGAATTGACTACTACTGAAATTAATGTTATCTCGTAAACTTTCCAATTTACAGAAAAACCTTCCAGATAAAATTTGTAGATAAATGTATTAGCTAGCATTTTTTTGTGTTTTCATTATTTAAACAATTAGAGTGAAAAAACAAACAAAACAATCTCAATTTGGAATTTTCAAGTTTTTTGTACTTTTTGAGAGGTTTTATGTGTACCTACTTTGACTATGCTAATCAACCAACGTCTAGAATCACATAGAGAGGATTTTCTAGACTTGGTCTTATATTCATAGTAGTCATCTTTTGAAGACTAGTGGTCTTAAGAATATCCCAAACATTCCATAAGAAATTTCACATTTTATTAGTGAATGCAGGCATTTAATAAATATTCAATACTTGGGAATTAATTTTGCCGCTAGATCGTTAATAATAAACCCTAATATCCCGAGGGAAGTAACTGAATATAACGACTACACATTATTTCGACTCCATATTAGGTTTACACCCCTCATCTCATCGTCTTTTAATGGTAAACAATATAACAAAATAATCCGAACGCATTAGGAATTTATGTCTTGACTAAGAGATTCTCGCCCCATACATTCATTAAAAAATATATTAATTTAAATTCATCCCTCGGCTACACACCTAATTGAGTCATGTTCAGACATTATGAGAAAATTAAAAACATGTCGGTCTTTCATAAGCTTGGACGCCTGATGAGAAAAGCCTTTTAACCCAAGACAGAGGTAGAGATGAGATTGTTACTATATTGACTCTTTACTTTGTTGTTATAAATTAACTAGCGAAGCTAGCAGTACGTTATGATATGTTGAAGTATCTATCACAGTTATATGGAAATTCATCAATTATTATCCAGTGAACATATTTTCCTATTATCAATAAATTGTGAATTATTTTGATTCAAAAAATTCACTAATTCTTCATATAAATTGTGGAGGGAAATAGAAATATGGTGGAAGCTGATTTTCTCAATCCCAAACAGTAGTGTCGATACAATTATTTACAGAAAAGTGCACTTGCTTATTGACAAAAATACCAACAATCAAGAATATGAAGCGTGCATTTGAAGCGAGCGATTTACTAAAAATCAGCAGGTACAAATAGTTTAACAAAATTGAATTTTCGCTGCAAAAAGTTTAGAAGGAAATCGGTTTGTATTGATAAGAACGGAATTATTTGCTGGAATAGAACCAACTAGAAAACTATTGAAAATTTCCGTTGTAAGGGAAACTTGAGAATACGAGAGACATATTTTGGTAGCAGCAAATATCACCAAACGACAGGATATAGCAAACTGCTATGTACTTTTCAGTGACTATAACATTGCAGTGGAAGCTTTAAATCAAATTTAAATATTCAACATTCAATACAACCTCCAAAAATCCAAAAAAAGAGTGAAGATTGTTTTTTCCAAAACCTCCTGATAAGGTTAGGTTGGGTCGTACCTCCACCTCCACTGCGACCCCCGTTGGGTCTTTTGTGACTCACCCCTAGGAATAACAACTCATCCCACAAGCCTGTGCTTCTGACGGAGTCCATGGTTGTATTTGGTAATGCTTTTTGGAAGTCGTTCGGCTTCAAGGTACTGAAACCGAATATATTACACTTTATCTTCTGTGAGTTTCTTGTGGCATTATTTATTATTTTATTAATCTTGACAAAGGTAGCTGGAACGCTACCGAAACGTCGAAATGAAAAAAATGAAAAACATTATTGTGGTTTTATTCCCAAAAAATAAGAGAAAAAATATTACACTTCACTCTGCCCAAAGCTGGGCATGAGCTTAGTATGTGCTCCGCAGTTTTTGTCTCCAAATTACAGAACCGATAGTCTGAGCTGAGCTGAACGCCTTCGAGTGAGAGAACGCCGGTATGTCTGTCCAGTACGTGTAGGTTGTCCAGTCCGCCCAGGTAGCTATGGCTGATCTAGCAGTGCTTTCCGCAATGCCAAAAAATGGTTCAGGTCTGATGAATGATCCCTTTTTTTGTCAGAGTGTCGGCCTTCAGGCTGCACTCCACTCCTCGATGCCTCGGCACCCAGATCAAAATGACTTTGATTTCCTTGCCTAGTATTTCAATGGGTTAGGTTAGGTTTGTGGTGAGTGGGTCCATAAGGCTCTCCACTGCGACTGGAAAGAGGATATTGTGACTCACTCCTATCCAGATTTCACCAAAAAAATTCAGTTTCTTAACAAAGCCCATTCGTTTATTTGATGAATGATATTTCAGGTCCGAGGGCGAGAGAGAGAGAGAGAGAGACCCTGCCAAACATCAGATACCTGATTCGAGCCGCGGCGGGGCAGGTACAAATTATATGCTCTGCTGTTTCATCATATCCCAGACAAAGACGGCAAGCCGGATCTTCCGATAGCCCAAGTCTTAGCATATGATGATTCAGATGACAGTGGCCTGTTAAAAGGCCTGTTCGACAACGTAGGTCATACCTGCTATAGTCTAACATTTTTTGTTTGAAGACATTCTTCGAAGGATGTATAAACGCCTTTGAATGAACAAATTCTGGTACATTTTCAAGGGGTAGTAGGCAGTTATATACCATATTAGATATTATCTTGTTCGAGCTCAGTGCTTTAAGAGTAGCCTGATACAAGATGTGTATCTTCTTTTTTACAACAGGTTGATTAATCATCTCTCTTGCAGCCAGTTCAGCCTAACCTCCTGATAAAGTCTTGACTGATTGTATTGCTTTCTCATAGCACCCAGCTTAGCACTTTTGTCACCTGTCTTTAGCTCAGTATCACCCTGCAAATGCGATCCTAGGTCTACCTGACTTGTTTGCAGTTTTTTCGAAGTATTCCTCGCCCTTTGGGTAATCTTTGGAAACCTTAAAACTGATGGTTTCATCCTGAAGAGTTTCCGTGTCTATTCTATTTGTGACCATAGTATATATTGATCCAGAAATGGTATGATGAGACACCGGAGTAGAAGCAATTTCAATAAAAATATTCAAATTTGCGAAATAAAAAGTTGGGTGAAATTTCAACGCTTTTATCTCGGCTATTCAGAATTCCAAATATTTTTAGTTCATGTTTATGTGAGAGATAGCTGGTAACATCCACTATAACATGCTAAACCTGGAAATTGGATTTCAGTATATTAATTACTGGTTGGTTGAGCTACAATGGTATATACAGTGCGCGGCTAAAGTATGGAATAAGCTCATTATTTTGCAAACATATTATTCCAGATAAAATCCAGAAAGATACGTCGATTTTTAATTTTAATAATGTGCGAAAATGATTACGTCGTATGGTATTACGAAAATACATTTAATAAATCTGCATACAAAATTAAAAATCAACCTATTTCTGTATTTTTATTTGAAACAAACTGTATGCAAAATAATGAATATGTTCCATCACTTAGCCACGCTCTGTATAGCAAAAAAGAATGGAATTTGAAAAAAAACACAATAACCAATGTAATTAATATATTGAATCCCATCTCTATTCCTATTCTGTTATACCCCTTGAATATTTTATGGCTCATTCGACTTTTGGGGTGCCCTTGAGAGTAGAAGCAGATTTTCGGTAAATGTTTGGCTTATCATGTGTAAATGTTTCATAATCGGCTTTATTGAAAGTCCACCCAGTGCGCTGTGGTAGGTGTATCCGTAGTATAAAAAGTACAGGTATGTCATTGCTCATATAGTCCGAAAAATGCCATAAAATTGCATCTACCAAAATCAGCGATACTGACACTTAAGAGCCAATCAGCGTTATGGCGTATTTTTCAAGTGAATATTTAAATATTTTCATGGGTAAAACTAAAAGAGAACGTTAGGGGCGTATTGTAAAATAAACAGTTAGTTTAGTTTAATGTTTATTTTTCGTTGTGCAATATCTGGTTAACGCTAACTAGAGTTTTTAAAATGACATATTTTAACCGGACAAAATTGGAGTGTTAAAACTCAATCGGGTAAATGTAACCTCACAAAATTGTTATTTTTTGATTTTTTTGACATTGTCAACCGACAGTACCTACCGACCACGTATGGAAATGAACGCTTTCGGAGAGGATTGCATACTGGTGGGAGATAATGGATATGGTGTGAGTCTTTTGACTCCTCTAGGGAACCCCAATACTCCTACCCAAAGTCTATACAATGAATCCCAAATCAGAACCAGAAACCCCATGGCGTTTTAAAAAGAAGATTCTTTGCTCTGGGGAAAAAATCTAGTTTAGTGGTACAACGCGGATTTTGATGAAATATTTTTTTTTATTAATTCGAGGTCGCTGAACACGAAAATGAAAAAAAAAATTGGCGCTCTCTTACCAAAAACGAGTTATGAATTTTTGAAAATGTATTCAAATGAGCACTGCACTGGTTTTATTGACACAATATAACTTTTATAATTATTTGTTATAATTGCTACACAATGTTGGTGATACACTATATATTTGCTTTTCACGATATCAATCCCACTCACACACTAAAAATACTATGATATTGATATATAACTCTTGTAAATTCTTTTTTGAATTCAACAATTATATATTTTGACGTTTCCGTCTAATATGACACATCTTTCGTCTGTTCTCCTTTAGTAATAAGACTTGTACCTACTAGCATATTCAGCCAACTAAAGAGTAAAGACATTTAACATAGATAAAAAATACACGCATATTTTAGCGCGCGAGAATTACGAAACATCGACCCGGTGCGCATTCTGGTGGAATACAAATGATTGGACACTTTTTTCGAGGAAGGGAAGAGAATAAACATGTATGTATATAGAAAGAATTTAATATTAAATGATTTTAATTCAATAATATGATGTTTTCTGAAAAGGGAAAGGAAAGTCAGGATGTTAATCAATGATTTTTCTTATTTAGAGATCTACATTGATTGATTAATATCGCGAGCGAAGCGATTGCGCCGGGTTGTCGAATCGTCGACCCGGCGCGCCTCCAGATGAAATACAAAGGGGAAGGGAATAAAGATGTATGAATATATAAAGACATTAATGTCAAATGATTTTTATTCAATAATATGATGTTTTTCAAAAAAGGAAAGGAAAGTCAGTATTCTAATTAATGAATTTTCTTATTTAGAGATTCTTATTAATACAGCGAGCGAAGAGAGCGCGCCGGGTCGACGTTACGCAATTCCCGGCGCGCCTTCATATGTAATATAAAGGGGAAGGGAATACATATATATGTCCTTCCCTCATCTCTCCACCTCAAACTGACAGACTTCATTGGATTTCTAAATTTTATTAACGAATAATGAATGAAGAAGCAGGTATAGCATACCTCTCTCTGAATGTAGAAGGAAGTGGAAGTAGTGTTTCTAAGTATTCTAATCGATGAATTCTTTTATTTAAAGATTCTTATTAATACAGCGAGCGAAGCGAGCGCGCCGGGTCGACGTTTCGCAATTCGCGCGCGCGAATTGACCCGGCGCGCCTTCATATGAAATATAAAGGGGAAGGGAATACATATTATGTATAACCTTTCCTCATCTCTCCACCTCAAACTGACTGACTTCATTGGATTTCTAAGTTTTATTAACGAATGATGCATGAAGAAGCAGGTATAGCATATCTCTGTCTGAATGTAGAAGTGAGTGGAAGTAGTGTTTCTCACATCGCTCCCCGACCCCTGACACAGATCAAAGTATAATATCTGTTTCGATCAGCTATCACATGTGATTGAAGAAAAATGTAAATTGAATTAAAATCATTTGATATTAAATTCTTTCTATATACATACATGTTTATTCTCTTCCCTTCCTCGAAAAAAGTGTCTAATCATTTGTATTCCACCAGAATGCGCACCGGGTCGATGTTTCGTAATTCTCGCGCGCTAAAATATGCGTGTATTTTTTATCTATGTTAAATGTTTTTACTCTTTAATTGGCTGAATATGCTAGTAGGTACAAGTCTTACTACTAAAGGAGAACAGACGAAACAGTCATATTAGACAGAAACGTCAAAATATATAATTGTTGAATTCAAAAAAGAGTTTACAAGAGTTATTTATCAATATCATAGTGTTTTTAGTGTGTGAGTGGGATTAATATCGTAAAAATCAAATATATAGTGTATCACCAACACTGTGTAGCAGTTATAACACATAATTATAAAAGTTATATTGTGTCAATAAAACCAGTGCAGTGCTCATCTGAACAATTTTTCAAAAATTCATAACTCGTTTTTGGTAAGAGAGCGCCAATTTTTTTTTCATTTTCGTGTTCAGCGACCCCGAATTAATAAGAAAAAAAATATTTCATCAAAATCCGCGTTGTACCACTAAACTAGACTTTTACCCCATTTTTAACTGAAAAAAATGCAGATTTAGTTCCTCGCAGTTGCAAGCCATCTATTGTAATAAATAAAACTGCCCATTGATAGCACTATTTATTTATTGATTATTGACTCACCCAAAGATATAATTAATATCTTAGCGTTAAGCACCAAGCCACCACAACCAAAAATATTTTATCAACTTTGTTGCTAGGTTACTTTTCTTCTTTTCCTATCTATGCGCGTCTAGAATGTCGATCATTTCACCTACACCGCCATCAACCTCTTAAAAATGAACGCCAGAAGTCGATTAGTTAACGGCCAGCATTTATGACATTGTACAACAGATGGAAACGAGAGTCTAGTTGAGATTTAAACGGTTGTTAATTAAACTTCGCTTAGATCTTTTGTACAACTCGCCCTAAGGGGTATTGATAAGCGACTAAGATAGAGGCCAAACAGTAAAAAAAGTGCAGAAACATGTTTTTTGTGTGTGTGCAACGCTCTTAGTGCATTTTAGGAGCTGAAAATGTAGGACATGTCCAAAACTAGTCTTAAACAAGAATCCAGAGGCAGTTTCCAAAAATAGCTGAAGGCCCAAGTCAACATTGTTAATCGGCTATGGCCTTTGTATTCTTTATTTGGATTTCGCCAGCTTACGAACTTAAATTCTTGAAGGATCAGAAAAAGAAAATTTGGCTGTTAATTAAGTCGTAATTACAAAATTTTCTGTTCCGCATAATTAAACTTTTTACTGTCAATAATTTTTATACTTTTGTGCCAAAAAAATTGAATTTCCTCTCCTAAAAAAACACACACTACTGTTTCCTTCAAAGTCCTCTGGAGAAAAAAGTAATTTTTTTTAAAATAAGAAGAAATCCTCGTCGTATCTTATGATAATCAGCCGAGGAGAAAATGGCATAATAAATGAAGGGAAATTTTAAAATTCAATAGACTCACTTAGCGTGATTTAGACGAGATAAGACCAATTAGAGTAAGTAAAAGGGAACGAACGACAATGTTTCCAAAGCTACCAAAGGAATTCGATCAATATCTATACAAGGACTGAGAAAGTTCACATCAAAGGAACAATAAGAGATTCGACACGGGAATTTCAGTGCAAAAATTAGTACATGGACATTTTTTTCCATATTATGTTTTGTTCGTATTGAGTATTCTGACCACTGGAAAAATATAGTAGGGTTTAGACAATGAAAGATACTTGTGGATGACTACAACCTGCTGAAAACAAATAAATGCTCAACCCAGAGTAGTACTGGTCTAAGACTTGATTTCTCCTGAATGGGCACCTTAAAAAGCTTATGTAGTTTCTGTGAAATGCATGAAGTAACCTCAATTCAACACCTAGGAGCAGACTGGATTGAAGAGTAATACTTCTGCTTTTCCATTACTAGCTGTGACAATTATTGTGTCTTCCAGCCAACTTTTCATTCATTAGTTCATACGTTTGGGTTGGGCTCAACAGCCCAGGAGCGCTATTCTGTAACTCGTATGTCTACCGTGATCCAATGAACCCCACGGTAACCGTTATCGATTTTCGTTGAAAGAAAATTTTCATTATTTGTTGATGTTTGGCTGGAATTGCGGATTATTTAAGTGACTTTTTGATATTTGAAGAGTAACTATATTGTGTATAGTGTCTAATCTAGTGTCCCATCTTTTCCACAAAATTTTCCTGCAGCAAAATTTGAATGGCTCTCCATGTACTGAATCAAATTATCCCTCCAAGCGGTATTATAACGAGTTTTGATAGAACAAGAAACTCTTTTAAAATAATTAATATCTGTACTTATCCTATCTTTGAAAATTGAAAAAAAAGAGATATAGGTATGTTAGCGCCAGATAAATTCTTCAATGCTAGTTGACTTTAAATTTCGAGTTTTTGAGGTTGTTGATGTTAATATGAACATGAATTGCATCGTTCATGCTAACAGATAAAAGATATGTCACTGTCACTATCTATTATCTAATTATATGACCCCACCTTCCAACGAAACCAAAATATAACCTCTTATCTCCAACGTGCACCTTTGTTTGTTTACAAATTTGACAGTTTCCCTCATCGCTCATTGGCCACATGTACCGAATCGAGTGACGTCACTTCTATGCCGATAATTTTTGGTTGCAATTCCGAGCGTCGAAAACCGTGGCATACAGAATAGCTGTTGTTAACATACCGATACCGACGACTGTCAATGCCGCGAACAGAATAGCGCTCCAGGCATTTGAGCTGAATCTTTGTACCATTACCCATGTTATCTACCTACTTCCGTTCCAGAAGCTTCGTGTTTTCTATATAGGCCACCAATTTATCTGGAGGGATCTTCAGTAGTTGTGATGGTTGTGTTTTTTCCACTCCAAAGTGCTTCCGTTTGAGTCCTTGTAAGTTCTCACAGAAGCAGAGTATGTGAGTAGATGTTCCATCGTAGAGTTCACATTTTCTGCACATAGGTTCACTAACTTTGCCCATTTTGTGCAAATGCTTCCTCAAGGTACAGTGTCCAGTCACTAAGTCGGTAACTGTCTCAAATGTCTCTTACCCAGTTTTAGCAGCCTGGACGAGAGTTCCTTGTCTAACTAACAAAGAAGCTGGTATACCTAGGTTATACCGAACTTATGTCAGGAATAGTTATATCAAGTATAAGGGAAGTATAACTCTTCCACAAATAAACTCGGAATAACATCGGTATAACTATTCTCCTTTTATTCCAAAATAATAGTTTGGCAACGTCGTAGCCGTTCACAAAAGTAGATAAAACACCCTAAATTCAAAGAAAAGTTGTCGTATTCGTGTTGTTCTGTGCGATTGACACATGTATTTGCGTGCAAAAAAAGAAGAACGAATTAGTTTATCTTTATCTATATTCTACTTTTGTATCAGCAGCCACGTGGAGTAGTGAATTATTTTAGGAACTGTGTTATACGATGTTCATATCAAGGGAATCACCTATAATTTGTACTATAAACCCAACACCATCTTTAGAAAAACGATATTTTAATCTAAATTCTTCGTCACCATAAAGAGTAAATGGATCTTCCCTCTCCTTAAACGTTTTCTTTTTCCGTCTATTTTCCATATTGATTATTTCATCCACTTCTTCAACAGCCTCTACACTACAGCTCTCAAAAACATTTTTCTGGCGTGTTGAACAATCCGTATTAAAAACAAACGTCAATTTCTTTTAGGTTATAATACAGTTAAACAAGGGTAGGGGTCGGTGTAACTTTGGGTCACTACTTATATCATACTTATACTGAGTATAACATATATTACCGAGTTTATTGGTACCTAGTCATTTTTCTTATTCTTGATTTATTCTCAGTATAATACTTTATAACAGGTTTATTTGTAAGGAATGCATATTTTAAGTTGGATGTCAGTGGATTGAAAAAAATAACCTTTCTGTCACATTTATTATATTTTTGGAATGAATAAACTTATAAAAGTAAAATATGTCATTGTGCTATGTCGCACAATTCAGTAGATTTGACTGACTGAATTTGAATAAGCACGGCTTAACGAAAAATTCCAGTAAATATGTGATGCAGCTTTATAAAATTCATGGCAGGATAGCTGCCTATTCAGATGTCCATTCCCTTTTAAAATTCCCAGCGTTATTCAAGCGGACTTACGGTTGTTGGTGATTCAGATAACTTTAATCTAAAATTCTTAGAAAAAATGCTATATGAAAAAATGCAGACAACATTTATTCGGCTACTCTTTTATGTATTGTGTCTGTATAACATCATCAGCATCATCATCAAAAACACTGGTTGATTATTTCGAGAATAAAACGATGAAATAATAGTTATTTACGGACCTAGTTATGAAAAGAGCGATATTGTTCAACAAGCGTAATATTTGCCAAAACGAGCGTTAGCGAGTTTTGCAAATTACGCGAGTTGAACAATGTCGCTCTCTTGATAACGTGTTTACGTACAACGTTTTATATAATTCCGCGCTTTTATAATATTTAATAAAATCTTCAATCACAATGGTAATAATAAAGTGAATTCAAATGGTGTAAGAAGTATTGTCGCTATGAAGTATTCACCCAGGAAATTGACTTACTTCAAATAACTGTGAACTTTATATTGTTGTTTTCAATGTTTATAAATCTTAAAATACTATGGAATTGAAATAATGGGGTTATTTTGCAGTTCAAATAATAAAATAATTGTCAGTTTTGAAGTACTTATTCTTTGAAACTCAAACAGTTACGTATAGTATATTAAGTATCAAGAACGGTAAGAGTTGTTTACCGGTCGACAGCAATGTTTAGATGCTGAGCGTAGCGAAGCCTCCAATTTCGCTGGAAACCGGTATTAGGTACCCTTAACGTTCGAGAAGCTTATGCCATTTTTGCGCGATGGTATTGAAATAAATTTCGAATAAAATAATCTAAATTTCCCCGAAATGAGCGGAATGTCAAAAGTGACCTTTATACTTCTCGATCAGTTTAAAATATAATTTGCATTTTGGTGAAATTGTTTTTCTATTTATTACTTTTTATATTGTTCTGTTCGGTTCTGTTCATTGAAAAAATATAAATCCTCTTATTTTTTCTTGTTCCTTTTGTGTAATGAATGGAGTAATATTTTATTCAGGACCGCTTAAATGTATGTAGGGCTAAGACGTCGGAAAGTAATTTACTTACCAACGTCTGAACGGTAAGTAAATCACTCACCGACGTTTTAGACTTAGAAACCAGTAAACACAACCTACCGACCTGACAACCGATGCTGTGGATTAACAAAAAAGATCGATCGCGCAAAAAAGTTTTTTTCAATTTTATTTCAATACAATCGCGAAAAAAATGGTATAAGCATTTCGAACGTTAAGGGTAACACCGGTCTCCAGCAAAATTGGAGGATTCGCTACGCTCAGCCTCCAAACATTGCTGTCGACCGGTAAACAACCCTTACCGTTCTTGATACTTAATATACTATGCATAGCTCCTTTTCATAACTGATATATGAATGTTGTGAAAATTGTGACGTTACCTAACGTCTAGGAGTGATTTAAAGTGTCACATTTGATAGCAGAATTAGATAAAACGATTTAATTTGTTCAAATCTCCATTATATTTGAACTAAGTTCGTGAACATATTCGTGACGCGTTTCGCTAACATAGTAGCTTTCAAACGAGTGGAGGTAGAGTTTGTTCAACCATTCTTTGCCGTTACGTCATAATCGGTGACGTACTGTTTTATGTTTGTCTCATATTAGTTGAATATTATTTTACACTCAACCTCAAAATTATAATCAATGACATATGTTAAGAATTGCTTAAAAAATATGACAACTGAGCTGTCAAAAGTAACAAATGAAATTTACGTCGAAATACGTTAATGACGTCATAATTCCGTCTCATCTATTTCATGAATGAGAGATCAAGATGGACAACGTATGACGTAACGGCGAACGATGGTTAAACAAACTCTATAATGAAAAATTTTTAATTTATACAGTGCATTAATACGGAATTCTTAGGGATATTGAAACAAAAGTATTATAATCTATTTACAAGGAAATGAGAAAGTAAAAAGGGTCCAAATATGGGATTAACTAAAGTATATTGAACAAGTTTACCCGGAAATTCATTCACAACAATCTTACTGGAACCTTTCTGGGTAAAAAGGTTTAATAAGGGAGAATTGTTGATATCTATTTGGTCGTGGGGAAGATTATTTTAATATTTGTTTTTATTTATCTCAAGAGCTTCTAAAAGATTTAATTTGAGGGATCTGAAGTTCTATATGCAAAATTCCAAAATTTGAATCAAAAGTGTGTTGGTTTTCTAATAAATGATTTGAGTAGCTGGAGTCTAATTTTCAGTTGTCATAGCTACGCTTGGTTTTTGAAATTCTAGTTTTAAAATTCCTAAACGTTCTACCTTTATAAGTTGTCATTACCACATTCCAATTTATAAACTCAAAGTTCAAATATAATGGAAATTTATAGTATATTAAGTATCAAAAACGGTAAGGGTTGTTTACCGGTCCACAGCAATGTTTTGCTGGAGACCGGTATTACCCTTAACGTTCGTAAATATTTTAAAGATATCATGATTCTCACGTAATCGTTTACAGCTGGCAACCATGTCACACATAACGCTAGAGCTTCTATGTCATTTGTCATTTGATTTAATTGTTTCCATACAAATTTGTAGCCTGTCAAATAAATATTTATAAAAGTGGTAATTTAAACAATATTATGAAGAAACTAACTAAAAAGTTTTGTTATAATTAGCGAGAATACATGGTGTTGATCACTTTTCCGTACAGTGCAATACATTTAAACTGTGGTTTGTAACTAGTCCAAAAGTGATGGCTTTTTGGATTTTTCCCAGCAAAATATGTATAGCCCGCAAATTTTTTGACGGATTATTCTCAAAATAGGTGAGTACTATCGATTTTACGCAAAATCAGTCAAAAATTCGTGTTTCCCTATAGTTCAACGGACCCTAAAGTAAATCATAATCAAAAATAGATCTGTTTCAGCACATTCCTGAATTTAAATGAATACTGACAACTAACTGGAACTGTGTGATCCACTCTGTATAATCGACTCGAGTGAATGTACATAATTTCAATTCAAATGTACTAGCACCAACCAATGACAATGATACCTCCGGTTCATAATTTGTGCATGGAAACGGAATGGCAAAATCTGAATGTTGATTCGAATAGCAAAATCTAGTCAAAGTTTGGAAACATCAACAAACTTCTAGGCATGTAAACGTAATGCATTCCATATCATATAGCAATAACCAAAGTGTGTATCTGTTGTATCGTAAGTACATCTTATAGTTGGGTATTAATTAAAACGAAACAATCGGAGCTTGAATACATAGACGTCCTATAGATTAATTAATAATAAAAGAAATTCATTTCAATTTTCTTTTCGCTATTTTTTTTTCAAGATCTATATTACTCTCGAATTCAAAATAGGAAAACAAACAATATAGTGAGTCCAGTAGCTTAATTAATAATAAAAAACATTTATTATAATTTTTTTTGGCAATTTGTTTCTTCAAGATTTTAATTAATATTAAATTAAAAATAGCAGAATGAACAATATAGTGAGTCCGCTAGATTGATTGATGATAAAAAAAATGATTATAATTTTTTTTGTTTTTTTTTAAGTTTTGAATTACTATTGAATGCAAAATAGGAGAATAAACAATATAGCGAGCTGAAATTAAATACATAGACTTTCTCTAGATCAATTAATAATGAAAAAGATTTATTCTGATTCATTCTATAAAAATATCAGAAAATAAGAAATAGAAATAAAAAAAAACAAAAAAAAACCCATTCCCACACCCGGTTGATCAAAGTGTAACTATGTAAAAAAATATCAGAAAATAAGAAATAGGAAACTAAAAAAAAAACAAGAAAACCCAGGCCCAAACCCGGTTGATCAAAGTGTAACAATGTATAAAAATATCAGAAAATGAGAAATATAAAACTAAAAAAATATAAGAAAGCCCAGGCCCAAACCCGGTTGATCAAAGTGTAACTAAGTATAAAAATATTAGAAAATAAGAAATAGAAAACTTAAAAAAAACAAGAAAACCCAGGCTCAAACCCGGTTGAACAAAGTGTAACAATGTATAGAAATATCAGAAAATAAGAAATAGAAAACTGAAAAAAAATAAGGAAACCCAGGACCAAATCCCGTTGATCAAAGTGTGAATATGTATAAAAATATCAGAAAATAAAGAATAGAAAACTAAAAAAGACAAGAAAACCCAGGCCCAAACCCGGTTGATCAAATATAAGCTTAATCCTCAAAGGACATAATCCTTCCGGCAGGATCCAATCTCTTCTGGGCTACAGGTAGTTAGCGTCCAATTTGAGGCCGCCCTCCATAGCATCGCATTCGAAGATTCCCAAAATAAAATTTCAAACAAAACACTTGTTCAATCAGCGACCACTGGAACAAGACAATGATATATTTTATTAGGAATCAAATTCCTTCATGATCAGGTTTTTAGCCTTGCACTCGATTTAATACAGATTGGAATATAATTTCATTTCATAATTTCATGAAACTTTTCGGATTTAACGAGCAAAACCGCACTATACCCAAAAAAAAGAAGTAAATTGCAATAAAATGGAGTATTTATAATAAGAATGAGCCAAAAGTCTTATAGAATTTTCAGGTAGTAATTTATTATTCGCCAACAAAATTAATACGACCCTGCCATGGCTGATACTTTTATGGCTTCACTGCTTGTCATTATCCCATCTCAGGTTAGGTCAGTTTCTTAAATCGTGAAAAGAACTATACCAACGAGCGGAATCAACCTAAGCGAAATGCCGGTACAAACCGTAGAATATGTAGGTAACCTTTCTGGTTTTTGAAAAGCTGGTAGAGCTTGATCTGTGATCATTGAAAAAAGTCGAAATATTACCGAAAGCTGCTCGTCATAGTGCTCAATTCAATTCTTTTGAGCTCGTGGAAGTATCTATCAAGAGGTCTGAAGAATGGAGAGACTGAGGATAATTTTACCAGAGAAACCAGAACTTCGTGATAAATATTGATTTTAACAAAATTTGAACTTTGTCCTCTCTATTTACACGGATAAATAAGTGAGTATATTCCGTAGATTGCTTGTTATGGAAAATAGCAGAGTTTTCTGGCCAGAAATTGAGCTTCAGCAACCCAAGACTTTAAGATAATTATAATGGCTGCTAAAGCGTGTGACACACAACTGTTTTTCGCCTATCAAAAATGACATATACTGATGTTCATTAAAAAAAATCCACGTGAAACGTCGAAGTAATCGAGTGACAGTTCGTGGCGTTATAAATTTTCCGCCTTTGGACCGCTGAGCAATAATTTCGGAGTTTATATGAATGGTTTTTCGGTGAGGTATGCGAAGATAGTATATCACAATATGAGGGCCATATGTAAAGCTTACCAACTTGAGGGTTCGGTATCAAACCCGAAAGCTGTAAGAGAACATCCAGCCCATATATATCTCTCGCTTTGATTGACTTCTTTTTCATTCACCAACATTGTTATCAGAGAAGTAGGCTGTAAATACGAAATAGAGTGCAATTTTCCAATCAAATTCTTATACATAATCACAATGTCCATATTAGTATCGAGGAAATGACATCTCCAACGTCAGCTGCTACTTCCGCTGCAAGTAGTTCCATACCAAGTGAAGATCCGTTGATTTTCATTAACATCGATCAAGAAGTACATCAGCAACAAGATAAAATGCCTTATATTTTCAATAATTATGCTCCAAACTGTTGTATTGATTTGAATATGCATTAATTTAAGGTTTAATTGATTCATTTATGTTATGTATTTACTAGGATAAATCACAATTCAATAAATAGCTATTGTAAACTTTATTGACAACTTCAAAAAACTCATATCTCGACTACTGTCAGATTGACAAAACAGACTACTTACAGTTCGTTCGGTGAATCTTTTCCCATGTATGAAATTATTCACATACTACTTTTTGTAGTACGTCTTTTTCCTACTCACAGAATCTAAACCCCCGAAATGAAGCCGTTTGTTCCATTACAACATAATATAACAGACAGAGATAGCCATATAATGAATGTCGGCGATATGTATAACGCGAATTTGTACGTTGACAGACCAAAGACTTTGTTTACATTTCTATTTCACATTTTTACTCATTTTTCTGCACCTTGCATATAAATTTAATTGAAAAACAGTTGTTATAACGACTTACTTACACCCGAGTGTTCGAATTATTGTGGTAAGTGAAGATTATTTATTTACTTCGCAATGGAAACTAACCTTAAATTGACATTTCATCATGGTTATGAATAGAAATCCATCAAACTGATTTGGTTGAAACATATTTCGCTGAAACTACCGCCATATCAATGTGAATTCAACGCTATTGAATTAA